>PVHP010012948.1:0-41931 GCA_004024765.1 Zapus hudsonius
CCACCAGCAGTGAATGAGGGTTCCTTTTTCCCCGCATCCTCGCCAACAACGATTGTTGTTGGTTTTCTTTATGATTGCCATTCTGACAGGGGTGAGGTGATATCTCATTGTGGTTTTGATTTGCATTTCCCTGATGCTTAAGGATGCTGAGCATTTTCTCAGGTGATAAAAGGGCATATGTGTTTCCTCCTCTGCAAATTCTCTGTTGAGATCAGTGTCCCATTTCATAATTCTTAATTACAAGAAAATAATGGAAATATATATTTATTGATTTAAATTTCTTTGATTCTGAGTAGGCTTAACAAATGAGCTTTTCACACATTACTAGTCATATTTCACATATTTATTTTCTTACTAATTTCTTTTTATTAGTATAAAAGAACTGGGTTTTTCTATGGTACTTTCTATTTCCCCCTTTGTTCTCTTACGACGTGTTTTCTTTTGTCCTTGCCCCCATTCTCATCACTCCTTTCTCTCCTCTCATGGTCTTATGTCTTGAATCAAAGCTGTGCTCATTCCAACTTCCCCTCAGTCACATTCATACAGACATTAAAAGTTAGAATTCATGTGAGGAAGAATACTCACATTGTCTTTCTGGGCTTGGGCTAGTTCACTTACTATATTTTTTTTTCCAGTTCCATCTGTAACTTACTTCTGTGTATACTTTTCTCTTTTATTACTTACTCGTTTTTAACCTTTTCTTTGGAGTTCTACGTATCTTGCAGATATGAATCCTTTTCATAATACAATTCAGTGAGTAATTTCTCTCAGTGGTACATTTATTTTTGTAGTGTTCCTTATTAAAACAAAACAAAACAATTCTTAAATCCTGGCTTCCTGTCTTCTTAGGTTACCTGTGTCTTTTTAAACATTTTAAGTTACTGTTTTTAAATTTTCTTAGATATCTTTATATAGATTTATTTAAGACTTGGCTATTTTTTAATTCATAAAGTGCCCTGTCAGTGCCTGCTGGTGTGTGTCACAGGCTGGGATGCAATATCAAGGAAACCCAGCAGTAAGTGCACTCACTCCACTGGGCTAAAAGTCACCAATATGTTTCACATTTTAGTGATTATAACTGCAGATCACAATTAGTACTATGAAGGGGAGGTCTGCATCAAATTTGTGCTGTTTTGTTAATACTTTTATAGTTTTTTTTTTTTGAGACAGGTTTTTATGAAGTCCATGCTGGCTGGCTTCACAAAACTCACCATGTTAGTAATGCCGTCCTGGAACTCAAGCTCTTTCCAAGTGGTGGGATTACAGGCTTTCACCACCATGCCTAGTTTCTTAAACTTCATTTTTATTCTATCGTAAAATTAAAATATAGAATTATTTTCCCATGTGTTTATCCATCAGGTTTTTAAAAAAATTATTGCATAGATATTCATGGTGAATTGATTTTAAAACTTGAAAATTACTATAAAAATCAGGATATTTCTGAATTTGCTTTCATTAAATCAACATAACCTCTGTTTGAACTTTTTTTTCCAATTATTCCTTGGTGAGTATAGCACAGTTACTGTTGCAGTTAACCTTCTCATTGCTGGAAAAAAAAACACCAAATTAAAAGCATCAAATGTCAAGACAGGTTTTATTCTGGACAAACGAATTCGAGGGAAGCTCCATGATGGCAATGGAAAGATGGCAGTGCAGAGGACGGGCATCACCTCTGCCCCAGCAGGTAGAAACAGTAGCAGGAGAGTGTGCCGAACTAGCTGGCAAGTGAGAGCCTAACAAAGCCTCAGAGTCCACCCCCAGCGGCTCATCTCCTCCAGTAAGGCTCCACTTCCCAAGATTCCATCAGCTGAGGATCAAGCATTCGGGACACATGAGTTTATGGAGGACAACTAATTCAAACACCCAATTCACATTGACTATTGAGGATTTACTTTGGAATTGCTTGTATTTTTATATCTAAAACCCATAAAATTACAACATTTTTACTGAGATTGCATTGAATTGATTGATTAATTTTCTAAGAAAGGTAGTTTTTATAGTATGCGTCCTTGAGCTTTATTCCTATTTTTGAATTCAATACACTTATTTTCCTTTTGATTTTTTTATGCTTCTTTTTAGTATATGTATTATAGAGGGAGATTTATTAAATTTTAGTTTTTATTGTGGTGGCAATGGCTTTAATAGACTCAAAGTGGTGACAGGGAAAGTGGACAGCAATCATTTAGGTAGGCTTTCTGTACTTTTTGAGGGAAACTTCATTTCTGTACATTGAATGTACACAAAAAGAATCTCCAATGGAGAGTGATATCAGTATAGGTTAAATGACACAAACTTTGTTAATATGTCAAGATTCTAATGCATATAGCCTTTCTGTGGATCTCTGATTAGTGGGTATTTCCTCTTGGAGCCCAGGTTCTTGGTTTTAATATGGGATTGCATGGATCCCAGTTCCATTTAAGGGTTACCTGCCTCTGGGCTGGTCTCTTAGCCAAATAACAAGCCATTGATTACCCACCCAGGTTTTCTGCCACTATAGCATTGGTGAGAACTTCTTGGCATTACTGGTCTCTACCAGTCTTCATCATTCTCAGAGCATCATTCATTGTTAAATATTGAAGATGTATGCTTTCTTGGAATATCTTTTGTGAATTTCCACAGGCAACAGGTGTAACACTTTCCAGCACTACACATGCTGCCGTCTATGGGCTGGATACCATTTTTGATTAAGCAGAGTCTCTTGGTATTGTATGATGACAATCTATGGTGTCTTCAGCAACAGAGTCTTGCCTTTTGCCAGGGCACGTATTCAAGAGCTTTGATGTAAGCCTGTCTTATTTTGGGGGAACTCATGGGTCTCTTTGATCAACATCTCCAAAAAAGCCCTGGCCACTCAAACCAAATGGAAAAAAGGGAAGTTCCAAATCAACAAAATCAGAAATGAAAAGGGAGAGATCACAACAGACACCAATGAAATTGGAAGAATCATCAGGACATACTTCAGAAATATCTACCCCTCAAAATTGGAGAACCTGAAAGAAACAGATGGATTCCTAAACATCTACCACCTACCAAAACTAAACCCAGAATAGATAAAGCTCCTAAATAAATCTATCACATCCACCAAGATTGAAAATGTAATAATAATTAAAAAAAAAAAACCTTTCCAAAAGGAAAAGTCCAGGACCTGATGGATTCTCACCCAAATTCTACCAAACCTTTATCACAGAATTAAAACCACTCTTTCTGAAGCTTTTTTGGAAAATTGGAGAACAGCGAATGCTAAAAATTGATAAAAAAAAAAGAGCTGTTTCTTTGAAAAAAATAAACAGCTCTTTTTTTCATCAATTTTTAGGTCATTTTCTTAGTTTCCATTTCACTGATCTCTGCTCTGACCTTAATTTCTTTTTATCTTGAGCTCCTAGGGTTGGATTGTTCTAATTTTTCCAAAGCCTTTAGGTGGGTTGTTTGGATATTAGTTTGAGATCTCTCTGTTTTTGTTATAAAGGCAATTAGTGCTATAACTTTCCCCCTCATTGTGTCCCATAAGTTTTCACACATTGTATTTTTGTTACTTAGATGAAGAAAAATTTCAATTTCCTTTTAATTTCTTTACCCATTTAATTTCACTGTTTAGTAGTATATTGTTCAGTCTCTAATAATTGGTGTATTTTCCATTTTTTCCCTGTTTTTTTATTTCCAGCTTTAGTGCATTGTGGTCCTAAATAATGCAGGTGGTTATGTCAACTTTCTTGAATTTATTGTGGCCTGTTCTATGGCCTAATATGTGGTCTATTTTGGAGAAGGTTCCATGAACCTCTGAGAAGAATGGATATTCAGTAGAGTTGTGATGGAATGTTCTGTAGATATCTGTTAGGTCTAGTTGATCTATGGTGTTGTTGAGTTCTATTATTTCCCTGCTGATCCTCTGTTTGGATGATCTGTCTAGAGATGATAGGGGTGTATTAGCTTCCAAATATGATGGAGTTGGAGTTTACTTTTGTTTTGTTTTTCAATAAGTTATACTTTATGAAATGTGGTATACCTGTATTTGGTGCATACATATTTATGATAGTGATATCCTCTTGTTGAATTGATCTCTTGATGAGTAAGAAGTGTCCCTCATTGTCTTTTTTATTTCTTTAGGTTTAAAGTCCATTTTATCAATATTAATGTAGTCACACCCACTTGTTTTTTTATTTCTGTTTACTTGAAAGCTCAGTTTCCATCCATTCACTCTGAGGAGGTTTCTGTCATTAGAGGTAAGGTGAGTTTCTTGAAGGCAACAAATGGCAACAAACAAAAAATGGAAGGGTCCATTTTTCTGAACCTGCCTGCTAACCTGTGTCTTTTTATGGGAGAGTTAAGACCATTTATATTCAAAGTTATAATTGTGAGGCTTTATTTAATCCCTGTCATGGTGAAGTGTTGATGTGGTTTGATGCTTCTTTTGTTTTTTTTTGATCTTCTAAGCTTTGTTATCATGGATAACCTCTAGAAGGCTCTTGGGGTTGGTTGTTTGACTCTTCTGTATGGAATATTTCACGGCATACTCTCTGTAGGTTTGGTTTTATGTCCATATATTTGTTGAACTAGCATTTATCATGAAATGTTTTCCTTTCTCCATCTATTATGAAAGATACTTTTTCAGGGTACATTAGTTTTGGTTGAAAGCCACAAGTGATTTAGGCTTTGAAGTATTACATTCCAAGCCCTTCTCATTTTCATGGTTTTCATGGAAAAATCTGATGTTACTCTGATGAGTATGCCTTTATATGTGATTTTTTTTTCCTCTTGCTGCTTTTAGAACCCTCTCTTTGCTTTCATTATTTATGTCTTTTACTACTATGTGTCTTGGAGCGTTTCTTCTTTGGTCCTACTTGTTTGGTAGTCTGTGCATTTCCTGGATCTGAACAGGACTCTCTTTTGCAAGAATGGGGAAATCACAGAATATCCAGAGACATGGCCCCAACAACACACAAAGGGGGAAGAAAAAAAGGAAAACTGGCTACCTCTGGTACAGTTCATAATCCCCTCACCTATGGACAGATCCAGTATGTGCAACAAGGAAGGAACCCAGTGGGTAAGGGACAGAGAGGAAAGAAATGGGGACACATTCACAAAATTTGCTTATACAATGTATATACTTATAATAAAGATATTAATTTAAAAAAGAATGGGGAAATTTTCTTCAATAGTTTTCTTGAATATGTTCTTTGTGACTTTGACCTGAATTTCTTCCCCCTTGGTATCCTCATAATCCAAAAGTTTGGTTGCTTAAGGGCATCCCAAAGTTCCCTCATATTTTTTTCACATGCTTTTTTGAATTTATCCAAATTTTTGTTATCCTGGTTTCTTTCTTCTGCTTTGTCTTCCATGTCTGAGGTTCTATTTTCCAGGTTATTAACTCTGATAATGAGGGATCATAGAGATTTTTTTAATATCTCCATTTGATTTTGGTTTTCCAATAGAGCTTTTTGCATTGTCTCCATCTCTTGGTGGAGTTGCATTTTCATTTCAAAGGTTGTCTTACTTAATGCTTCCTTGTACTCATTCTTGTATTTGATTATGTCTTTGTTCAGTTTAGCCAGCTGATTCTTGAGCTCCTCTGATTGCTGCCTTTAGCTCATTGACTGTTCTTCCAAAGTCCATCTGTTTTTTCTCCATTGTATTGAGCCTGGTAACAAAACTTGTGAGCTGATTCTGCACATTTCCACTTACATTATTAATTTTTGCTTCCATTTCCATTAATAATCTGGATATAGACTCTGTGCAGAGATGTCCTTCACATGTTGTCATCGCCTCCTGGGCTTGCATCTATGTTTTCTTTTATATTTTCATTGGAGACTTCCACAGTGGGGCTAGGTGAACTTGATGTGGGGCACTCCGCTTATATGACCTTCCCATTTCCTGATGAGCTGATGAGAGATTGATTTTTCACAACCCTCAGCAGAGGGGGGCACAAATGAGTTTGTGGCAAGGACTGGTGAGAACTTTCTTGTTTCCTCTGATGCCAAGCAGTGTGTGTGTGTGTGTGTGTGTGTGTGTGTGTGTGTGTGTGTGTGTGTGTGTAGGGGGTGCTCAAACCTTCAGCAGCAGGATCAGGCTGGGGCTGGGCCTGTCAGAAGTGGGGATCAATGGGTGAGGACCCAGTGGGAAGCCAAGGTGCAGCTCGACCATCATTATTTTTAAATATATATTTTTTAAAAAGTACAAAGTTATACAATCTAAAAACCTATCCAAAATATAGAGACATATTCCTGGTACTATACATGTTACTCAGTTTTATCTGAATATACAATCAGGAAAAGTGTTGGATATTGAAATAGTAAATGAAATGACTGAGCTAATTATTACGGGGTAGCACGGTGAGTAAAAACATGAAACTCTGCCTGCAAATAAGCCTTATTAAATATTGAATAACTTCAAAAATAACACTTTTTTAAAAGATGGTGTTTATTTACTTGAGGAGTGAATGAGAAAGAGGAAGATAAAGAATGGGCTCATCAGGGCTTCTAGCCACTGCAAATGAACTCCAGACTCAAGTGCCCCCTTGTGAATCTGGCTTTACATGGGTGCTGGGGAATTGAACTCTAATCCTTAGGCTTAGCACACAAGTGCCTTACCACTAAGCCATCTCTCCAGCCCCTAAAATAATAACTTTTAATATCTCCTTTGGGATTTTATGTTAGGTTGTGACCTATGAACATGAAATGGGGATTTGAGCGACAATTAAGTTTAGATTTATCATATACAAGGATATATATGCAAAAGACTAGCTACTTTTAAGCAGCAACTTCAAAAATGGAACTACACACAACATAGCATGAAGCAACTTAGTTCTTAGGCTGTTTGTCAGTGTGCCTGGAAACATAAATGCTAGCTCCAAAGTTGTAAATGGAAGGAAAATAAATACAGCAAGATGACTTTATTTCCCTGTTATTACATGAAAGACTATCTAAAGCATGCATAAAAGCTATTTCACATTTATTTTTATTGAGCTAGTTTATTTCAAAGAGTTCATAAATTTTAGAACTAAAAACTAAATATTACTACATGCCATCAAACAACATTAATTTTAGTGTATGGACAGATACCTTTTAAAAATTGTTGCCAGCATTTAAAATAGAATATAATCAATGTAACATCTCCTTTATCTTTAGGTTGGGGTAGCTTTTTCCAGTGTTCTATTTCCTGCTGACTTAAAATTAACAGCTTAATTGAGTTATTTGGTCTTATTAATACATATGTTATGTGTTTATTTGACATACAAACAAAATTTGGTGTATCTTTGGTTTTCTTGATTTATAGATGTAAACAGTTTTCTTTTACGTCTCAACTGCTGAAAGTTTATGAATTGCTAGGCTATAAAAGAGAATGAATGCTTTAAAATTGACTTTTTAATGATATTCAACCTAATAGAGGAAAAATGCTAACTCTAAGACGAACTAATTTTAAGTGTAGAGATGAATGAGGATTTACAAACGTGAAGCCTAAATGACCACTACCAGCCCTGAAAGATTTGTTGTGCTTTTTGCTAGGTATATAACCCTAGAAGATATAGTTACATATTTACATTTAAAAACTGTATATATATACATTATATATATATATTTGTATGTGTCTGGGGTGGTATGCCAGGACTTCTTACTGATGCAAACAAATGTCAGCATTATGTGGGTGTGGGGAATTGAGTCCAGGCCCTATAGCAAGCAAGTCCATTTAACTGCTAACCCATCTCTCCACCCTTGTATTTAGCATTTTGTATACTCTTCATTCCTTTGTCTTATCTTAATATTTTTTCTTTTATGTATGTATATTATTTACTTGAGACAGAGAGAGAAAGAGAACAAGACAAAATATATGGGTACTCTAGGGTCTCTTGCCACTGCAAGTGAACTCCAGAAGCATTCACTAACTTTGTGCATCTGGGCTATGTGGGTACTGTGATATTGAACCGAAGCCAGCAGGCTTTGCATACAAGTACCTTTAACTGCTAATCCATCTCCCCTGACCCCCCGATCTGATATCATTTCACTGAAATAAACGTTTACTTTATTTTTTGTTGTGTGAGTCTGCTTTCAAATGATTTCTTCAAGCCTTTTGGAAAATAAGAGATTTTATTTCATTTTTGAAGAAATATAATGTTGGTCTATTTTTCTTCCCAGCACTTTGAAAACACTATTTCATTATCTTCTGGATTCAACTAACAGAAGAATATAGAGATTTATAATATTTGTAAAATTGAAGCTACCTGTTTGTTCACTAGCCTTGTCAGAATGAGGCAAAGGGGATCTAAAATGTGCTGTGTGGTTATAAGATGAGAGCAGCACCTGGTCGTTTTGTGTTATAAGATTATATTTGTAAAGCTAAGGCTTCAAAAGCACACCAATTTCATAATATTTATTGAAAATTTTACTAAGCCTCAATTTTCTTATCTGTAAAATGATCATGACAATATTAATTGCCCATCTCAGTGGCTACAGAGGCTGGTTCAGAAAAACAGATGCTCCAAATCCATCCCATCTCACTCTGAATACTCATTTAGATTTTGTTATGATGCTACTGTCAGTAATAATGCTTGCCATACCAGGGGACTGTGATTGCTAGAATGAATTGTTTTTAAAAAGGGAAATAGTTTCCTGTCTCATGGATCTAATAATTTAGTCAGGAAGAACTAAATATTATCAATGCCAGACAATTTATGTATACACATAAGATATATAAGTATATGTATATTTATTATTTTATATATGCCATTTATTACATAATTTCCACATAGTACTACATAGCCATTGATAAGATTAACAATTACTTAGTAATATAGTAAAACTATTTAATATTAGCTGAGAAGATAAGATTCTTTATTTTTTTTAAATCTTTATTTCCAAAATTAGATACATTGTATGAGCAAATATTGTGTTGGTATTCCCATTTCCCTCCTCCCTGTCCCCACTCCACTGGGTATCCTCCTCGGTGATCATACTGGATAAATCTATGGGGTTGGCAGCCAGATTGCCCCTCTTTGTGTATTGTATGTAGCTTATGGGGGCAACGTCTCTGGATATTCTCAACTGAAATAAGGTTCAGCTTCTAAGTCAAACCAGCCTCACCAACCAAGGAACTTTTTTTCTTAAGACTTGAATATAATTATCTAAATTTAGTTGGTGAAGCGAGGAAATAAACTGTTAATTTCCAAAGCACTCTAGAAAAATGAGTCCACATTGAAGCTTTTTAATAAAAATAACAGAAGAAAAAATAATAAAGATTGCTTTCAATTAGTTTAATAATGATTCTTTGTTAATATTTATGTGATCTATGCTAAAAAAACATATCTTTTAAAAGGATATTTACTCTGAGCTTTCTTCACTAGGCCCTAACTTGTGCTGGCATTCTGGGTTTGAAACTTCTGATGCTCTTTTTACACACTAGCAAAAAAGCAGTTTTGCAGAAGGTTCCTCATTAACAAATGCTGTGTCTCAACCGAGTGACTTTATGTTTCTGTGCTTTATGATTATGATCACATTCGTCTTGGTAGCTCACCTAATGTGCCACAAAACACAGCAACTGTTCATGGTTGTTTGTGTTGAAAATACAGAGAACCAGCATCATGCAAGTTAAGGTTGTTGTAGTTACCTTTGTGTTGCTAGAACAAAACACCTGTCCAAAACAGTTGATGGGAAGACAGGCTTTACTTTGGCTTCCAGCCTCAAGGATAAGCGTCATGATGGCAGGAGAGCCTATGCTATGAGCAGAAGCTAGACATCATTTCTGCCACAGCAGGTGGAAAAGCAGCAAGAGAGTGGCAAGCAAGGGGCTAATGAATCTGAGTCTACCCTCAGCCACACCTTCTCCAGCAAGGCTCCACCTCCCAAGTTGCCATCAGCTGCACACAAAGCATTCAAAACATATGAGTTTATGGTGGACACCAGTTTCAAACCAACACATTAGTCATGATATGTTATATAATGAAAATGTTCTTTCAAGAATTTAAACATCCTACTCTATGTTTATTTAGGCTATATGTATTTCTCTATACTAAACTGGAAACATCTCCATATAAAAATATTGTTTTATTTTTGGTTTATATTATTGTATGGCTTAGATTTACAGCCATGCATTGTCTAAACGGTGGCTTACACATTAAGTCTATGGCTCTGTATACATCCAAGGGAATGTGTAGAATTGTCAAATCATGATAACACAGTTTTATCCTTCTTCAAAGGAAAACATGAGCAGGGATGTTGAGCAGTGACGATGGATTCAAGAAGGAATTACATTATAATTGGAAGGTGTTATACACGTGTCATCAAATCTGTGTGTCATAACAACCAACCCATTGCTTCACCAATGGAGCTATATTTGTCAGAGAATAACCACAGTGCATGAAACATAAAACACCCCAGTGCTTCTAAATTCCCGGCTAACTGAAGCACAAGCTAATGAGGTTTCATTATGATGTTTAGCTTTCAAAATATTGTGACAAAGGTAGGTGATTTCAGGATATAAAGATGCTCCTTTTTGCTTATGAAAGTGTCTTAAGTATAGGGGAAATCACTAATGTTCTAAAGGAGAGTCTGTTATTTTGTCCCAAGTCAGAGGGCTGTCAAATTTCATTGGCATCTCTGGGAATGTTACTAGAATACTTAATGAAGCCAGGTGTGGTGGCACACACCTTTAATCCCAGCACTTGGGAGGCAGAGGTAGGAGGATCACCATGAGTTCAAGGCCACCATGAGACTGCATAGTGAACTCCAGGTCATCCTGGGCTAGAGTGAGACCCTACCTCGAAAAACAAAAACAAAAACAAAAATAATAAAATAAATTGCATTCAGGCAAAGAATACTTAATGAAATATGTCATCAGAAAACTCTATGTAAACTGTCTAAAAGATCTATTCAATTGATCGTAAGCTGAGCTTTTATATTATAGCTTCTTTCTTTTACACTTGAGAACTTCATATTAAGTAAATATTTATCATTTCTATGATAAGCCTGAATTCTTTTGGTCAAATTGTGCTATACAATTTACTGTATTAAAATGTGATAAATTGGAGTTCAATGCTTAATTATATTTTATGTATTTCACACATGTTAATCAAACAGCAAAGTAAACTAGCCAATGTTTTTATGACTGTGTTTCTTGGTACATATTCAGTTCTGTGCCTGCCCCTTACATATCTGTTAAGCCCACACAGCTCCACTCACTTAGGCAGTAAATTTTTTCTTTTGAAATGACACAGAAATACACTACCCTTATGTGCCAAGATTTTTTTTTCTGGTCACGTGTATGTGGAGTAGTATATGTGGTATATTGAGGAGTTATTTGCACCTTGCACATGAATGTGGATGCCGGAGAACTGCATGTGCCCTCTCTAGTGCTCATCCATGCCCTGCCTTGAGAAGTCTCCCACTCAACCTGAGCTGCTGTTTTCTGTAAGGCGCAGCAAATATCTGGTCTCTGCTTCCTGTGGACTGTGGTTGTAGACTTGCCTGGCCATACCTAGGTTTTTATGAAGGTCTCAGGCCCTGCCATACCTCCTGCTTAAGTAGCAATCATCTTCAGCTGCTGAGATATCTCTCCAGCTTCTCTTCTTTTTGTGAAGCAAGGTCTCATGAACTCTAGCCCCGGATGTCCAGGAACTCACTCTGTAGTCCAGGCTGGACCTGAACTCTCAGTGATCTTCCTACCTCAGCCTCATGAGTGCTGCCATACAAGGCGTGAGCACACACTTACTTAATTTGCTCTAATATCCTCTTGTTTTGTTCTAGATTTTTTTCTACCTGCTTTCTCTCAATTGACCTAAATCTTCAAAAGCCTGTGCTTCTTAGAATTTCATTTATTGCAAATTTTGAACAAAATGTTAAAATGATTTGGAATGATATACAATACAAATATTTACAAATACTAAATCATACATGAATACATATATATTTTGGCAAACTATACCTGTATTCTGATTAATACAATATAAAACTAGGAACTTGATTAGATGCAATTACAAGTTATAATTAATCTAAATCAAATACAAGTTCATTTTTACTCCCAAGGTTGTGGTACAGGAACATTCACATTCACAGAATCATGAGAAAAGTAAATATTTTTGTTAATAATGAGTTTTAAACTGTTTACCTTAATGTACTTTATAATTTTACTGGTTTCAATTTCAAAATAATAAGCTTCTAAAAGCTTTACTTCAAATATACACAAATTTGATTCTAAAATTCAGATCACTTAGGTAATAAAATGTAACTTTTGTTTCCATTTTCATTTCTGTGATTCTGTTTGAAGCATTTATCACACAAAAGCAACTTCAGTTCCAATATAATAGCTCCACGTCAGATACAGAAATGGAAAAGATGATTTTAAAAAGTTAGATGAGCTGACCAGAATAAAGAGATTTTGTTAGGTAGACTTAAATATCACCCATGGCTAGAAATATTTCTTTTATAACTTTTAGGTTTCATATAATGTCAATCTATTGCAAGCTCTAAATGAAGTGAGTTGTTTCTAGACCCTGGCTTGATTCCAGTAGAATCATCTGCGCTGGTTTCATCAAGATAGAGATATTAATATGAGTTATTGAATTATCTCTTCCTCTATTTCATTATACTACCTGGAGAATGCTTTTATGCTTCCAATATTAAATTTCTTTTTTTAGGTCTGGTCCTCAGAGCAGAACTAAACCTAGAAGCCTTTGGGATCTGTCTAGCGTGGAAAAAGTCATCCCTAGCCAGAACCTCAGGATCTTTGGGGTAGGGGCAGGGTTCTGGTCTAATAGATTGTATAAATGTTTTATCATCATGAATAGAAGAGATGGATATCTTACTGTGAACTGGTGTGTCTGGCTATTGTAGAAGACAAAGGACATTTGGGTAACTTCATATGCTTTCCGACTGGAAAGTCACTGCATACTTTTAACAGTCTCAGAAGGAAATTTATAGTGGTCATTGTCAGATGCTCACACGGGTAGTGTCTTATAAGTCTCACACTAGCTCTGAAAGATAATACATATTAGAGTATATACAAATATATAGCCATATTATGCAATTCATACCTATATTTGGTATGTGGATTAGGAATTTAAGTCAATTCTCTTCAATACTTTAAGGCTTGTTTTGTGACTGTATAAACTATGTCCTCCACAACTCACCTTGGAAGCAGATCACCCTCCTCCCTGCCCCATATCATGACTGGTCTCCTGAACCATTTATTTCCTTGAGAACTCAACCACCAGAGAAAGACAGCTAGCATCAAAAGGCTTCCTATAACAGCTATATAATCCACTGTAATTTATCTTGTCATATTTATTTGCTATGTTTGTAAATATGGAACACTTCAATAGTACATGCAAAATCCCACTCCTGAAAGAAATGAAAGAACTTGAGTTCTATAGCATAAACCCCTTCCCCTATCATCTGTTTTCACTATAAACTTAGTCTAAAAAATCTAGTCTCAATGTATCTAGAAAGCCGGGCATGGTGGCACACACCTTTAATTCCAGCACTCGGAAGGCAGAGGCAGGAGGATCACTGTGAATTGGAGACCATCCTAAGACTACATAGTGACATAAAATGTGTTTATAAATCACTATATAAACAACATTAAGGCCTTATTTTTCTCTTCATGGGCGCTCTTTGATGTTTTAGCTATTTCACGCTGTTAATAGGTAATGGAAAATTATTACTTTTCTTTATACCTGTTTTTCTTTGGCAAAAATGGTCTTTGACTTTTTGGTGTGGCGTTGCTTGGATTTTTTTAGACAATCTGATTAAAATATTGAAATTCTTATCATCATAGGTATCAAAATTTTTTCTTACAATGTCACATTAGTTCTCGGGTTGTGAAAGGCATCCATGAAATCATGAATGCAGGCTGTCATATGTGAATGTCGTGTGCCATTGGTTCATTTGTTTTGAACGCTTGATCCCATGCTGGGGTCAGCTTGGGAGAGTTGTGGAGCCTTTGGGAGGTGGAAGTGATGGAGGAGGTCTGTCACTGGGGACAGGCCTTGAGGTTTCCTTCCACTGGGCATTCAACTTGGGCTACTTCCTTCCTCTGCTGCTGTGACAAGATGTGATGCCTAGCTGTCTGCCATGCTTTCCCCAACATGATGAAATTTCCTGCTGAGACTATCAGATGAAATAAAACCATTCCTCCCATGAGCAGCTCCTGGGAGGAAAGAGTTTGTACATCCATAGCAGAGAGACAACAACCCATACCAGCAAGACTAGCAGAAGCTGAAGCACATTTTAGGTCTGGACTCAACATCCACCCTCAAGAAATACCTCAGCAGGGCTCTGCCTGCTGGAGACTAGGAGGAAGCTTAATCTTAATCATAAATACCTGAGTCTATGGCGGACAGTTATAATCAAATAATCACATTTCCTCTTACATTGCTAAATAATATACCACAAGGGGCTTAATATGCATGGGAATTTCTTTCCTTCTATCTTTTGAAAAAAGAATAAACAATTCTTCATGGTTGTTTAATATATGTTACTTTAGAAGGAAGGTTTAAATGTGATTATGTGAATTGCTATAATTAAACATTCTAATCAAATCGGTTCCTGCATATGTTAAGTGGTTTGCAATTTGGTTTAGTCTTGAGATTTTTTTTTTCTCAATAGATTTTCAATCTTTTTAGAGAAACACCTCTCAAAATTAACAGTAATTGCCAATTTATCTCTGCCTACCTACCTTCTTCCAAGGAACTTCCAACTTCTTCCAAGAAACTCATGTTGCCTTATGAAGGAGTTTCGTCAGGATATTTATGGATATAGTAATGATATTTGATACACATTTTGAAAACATTTTTAGACATTTGATGAACATGACAAATGATATTGTAATGTGCAGTACATCTAAAAGTTCTAGTTTAACCCATGTTTTGCTGAGAGAAACCACAGAAAGACTAAAAAGGGAAGGCAATTGTTGAAAAGCCCAAAATGTACTTACTAGGTTGATTAAACCTGCATCTGTTTCCTTGAAATAACATATTTTTAATTTTGTTATTAAAACAACTAATTCAAGGCACCCTAAAACCAAAAACCAAAAATTCTTGAAGAAACTTTTTTTGAGCTTTTGGCCATTTATTTTTAATTTTAACTTTTTATTGACAACTTCCATGTACATATAGACATTATACCTATACCATGATCATAATACCCTTCCACTACCTTCCCTTTCCCCCTTGACTGAATCCCTACTTTTCAACTAGTCTTTCTTATACTTTGATGTTGTCATTGTCTCCCTCCTACTATGCAGGCAGGTCTTGTGAAGGGAGCACTGTGAAGTCATGACTATCTAGTGTCTGGGAGACAGTATTATAAGCACTTCTCTCCATTCTTTGGCTCTTAAACTCTTTCACAATGGTCTCTGATGATTTGGAGAGCATGGTAGAGATATCTCCCTTAGTACTGAACACTCCACTGTCACTTCTAAGAGCTTTGGTGAGTTTTTTTTTTAAATTTTAACTTATTTATTGTTAATAATTAGATACATTGTATGAACGAGTCTTGTGATGGTACCCCCATTTCTCTCCTTCCTATGCTCAACCCACTGCGGGTCCTCCTCAGTGGGATTGATGGACCAGTCCATGAGGTAGGAGGATATGAATTGTATAAGAAGTAGACAGTTTTTTTTCTATGTGTTGTTGATAAGAGGGGCAATGTCTCTGTATATTCTCCTCCACCATGGCTCTTACAATCTTCACCCCTCCCTTTCCACAAAGTTCTCTGAGTCATGGTGGGTGAGTTTTAAGTTTGCTGTACTGTTGAGATCTGAAGAGTTTCTGGACTATGTTGGGTATCCTCAGTGTTTGTCTCCAAATCTGAGATGGGCTAATCATAGTATTGCCATGCTGTAGCAGAAGCTTGAAGGGGCAAAACCTTGTCTTTAGCAAAGAGTTAAAAACTTCATTGTTGACACAAACATAAAAAAAGAGGAATATGGTTTTGTAGTCGGGAGAAAATAGAAAGAATTATATGGGGAAATGGGTTTGCTTGTGATTGGTCAGGCTGATCCAGAACTAACTGCAGATTCTCACCTCTGTTATTGTGTTTTACCAGCCTTTCCAGGAACTGTTTGAGTGTTAGAGAATGTTTTACTAGAAATGAAATAGTCCCCCCTCCCTGACTTAACTCTAATATAAGAAAATTAGGGAATAGGACATTTTCTGATAACTCATATGTATTATTAATCTAATTTTGTACCTGATGTTGACTCATAATCTTATCCAATGATGAAATTCTGTGTTTGAAATCAGCTTGCTTAAGATAATAATAAGAGGCGGTCTCTGTGTTTCTTGCCTTTATAAACCATTACAGAAGGCAGTCTTGCACTGCTCCTTGCTCAGATTTCTGATGAGGACAGTAGCCAGCCAGCTTAATATTCTCCTTTTTATCTTTATTGGGTGGTTTGCCTCAGTTTACCTGTGCTTCATTTTACCAATAACAAAACCTTTCATAGGTTATCTGACTTGCTGTGGAGGTTGTTCTCTTGCTCAGCTCACACTTCCCCCATGGTTCATATGGGCCTTAGATGATTGAGGAGTCGTTCTTCTTCTGCCTGAGTGTCACCCATCATCCTAGGTCCTGTTCATGGAATTTGGTTGTCCATGGTTCTCACTGCCTTTTGAAAAATACAAACAGAATGTCCAACAGAGAGTGAGATCAGTATAGATTAAATAGAATAAACATTGTTAGTATGGCAAGATTCTAATGGATTTAGCCTCTCTGTAGACCCCTGATTAGAGGGAGTTTCCTTAAAAAAAAAAGAAAACTTTTATAATTTGATTATTTGACTTTGGAAGTAGTACCTTTCCTAAAACTTTCCTATGTATCTTTGCAATAGATGATAACCAAAAACCTGTCCTGTCCTAATGACCCTTCCTGGTAATAATTACTATTTCTACTCTGGTACTAATTTAAATTTACTTGGCTAATTAAGGAACAAGGTTTAATCACCTTACTAAATACAAAACTGTCTTTCTCAGTGCTCCAGTGAAGAGAGAAAGTTCACTGGAGCTCACTGAGTTTACAAGAAGCAAAGCCAAACTTCAATAGCTACAGCAAAATTTAGATTAGGTTACAGAAATGGAATGATTTTTCAAGATTAGGCTGCTACAGATAGGATATGATTCTTTTTATTGATCACAAATGAACTTGAGAAATTATTTAAAAACTGAGGTTAGAGGAGCCCCATTAGTTTGAGGCTACCCTGAGACTACATAATGAATTCCAGTTCAGCCTGGGCCAGATGAGAGCCTATCTTGGGGGGAGGGATAAAGGGTTTTACTTTCAGGCTGTGGAGATGGCTTGGCACACAAGCATGAGGAATTATTTTGCATCCTCCAAACCCACTTAAAATGCCAAGCATGCTGGCTTAAGCTTAAAATTGTAGAGTTGGGAAGGCAGAGCCAGAGAACCCCCAGGACTCATTGGTTACCACTTCTAAATGAGTCAGTGAGCTTGAGGTGCAGGCAGAGACTCAGTCTCACAAATTAAGGTGGAAAGCCATTGAGGAAGACCTCTGATGATGGCCTCTGGGCTCCACCCACACCCCCCCTTATGAACATTCATACACACACACACACACACACACACACACACACACACACACACACTGTGATGGCTAGGTTTTGTTTTCAACTTGACCTTTTTAGTAATCTTGGGTTGGTCTCTGAGGATGTTTACAGGAAGGAAGCCTCTCAGTAGAAGGCAGGATATAAGAAAGCCCAGGGAAGCTAGAAATTAAAATCCCTTCCTGTGTGGACAGTGCTGAAAGGAAATCCCAGAGACTCAGGAAGCCATTAAGTCTGGGATAAGGTTGCAAGAACTCTGCCCTAAGGCTGTATAAAGAGGAAGGAGATTTCTCTCTCTTAGCCCCCCCACCTGTTTTTCTTGTGTGTAGTATTGGTTATGGGTTTCTCTCTCTGTTTGGACCTGTGAGTGGGGGCCATCCTCTTTCACTATTATGGAACTTCCCCTAGATCTGTAACTTCAATGAATCCTTTCCTCCCATAAGCTGTGCCTGGTTTGGAGATTTATTCCAGCAGTGTGTGGCTAAATATGACACACACGATACACAAACCAAAAATTCACTTTCTATGAAATTCCAAGGCACATTAAATATCACATTTCATTCTATACAGCCATTGCAATTTATAAGTGAGTTGGTTTTATGTAAGGAATACTTATAATCATCTTCATGGTAGAAATAAATCATTTTCTTAATTAATATAGCTTAACATTACAGTTATTCATTCTCGTGTACTATATAAAACTATGACTTGATAATATATTAGTTTTTCTCATTTAGAGAAATGTAGTGTAATATATATCAATATTGTAATTAACTATGAATAATAATCTAAAGACCTTTGGCATATATTCACAGCATCATTCCTACAAATAATGGTTTATTATCATTACCAACATAGCTTGAACGTAACAAGTAACTAAATTACTAAATATTATCATTTTCTCAAAGGACTACACTATCATTTAAAAATATTATTCATTTGTGTGTGTGAGAGAGAGAAAGAGAGAGAGAGAGAGAGAGAGAGAGAGAGAGAGAGAGAGAGAGAGTATGTGTACCATGTTCTCTAGCCCTGAATGGGAATGAAAACTCCTGCAGTCATTATAGAAGAATAGTGTGGAGGTTCCTCAAAAACTGTAAGGAGAATGGTCTTAGAACCCATCACTATCACTTCCAGGAAAATAGCCAAAAGAAATGGAATCTTTATCACAGAGACACCTTGTCTCCTATGTTTACTGAAGCACTCTTTACACTGTCCAAAATAAGGAAGTAATCTGATTTCTATCAACATGAGTAGATTTCTGAAATATGACATATTCACAACCGAATATGACTCAGCCATAGATAAGTAACCTTTAAAAGTGACAGTTACTTTATGCCAACAAGATGTGGCCCCATTACTTTTAGGCCCTTTGAGAGGTCACACCTCATGGCCAAAGTAGGTGCTTAAGGAAATTCGTTCACGACTTGGTGTCCAGAAAGCAATCAACAGGAAGAGGTGGTGTTACCAGGGTTCCCCTCAGCAGACAGACCTCACTTCTCAATAGTTTCATGGGATGGTGATGCAGGCTTTAGCAATTGACCTTTGGGAAACATTCAAGGGCAAAGTCTAACATGTGGCATTTTTGTAGGACATATTTAATTGCTTGAACCTCTATTATGTGCTAGTACAAGCAAGTCGCTTTACCTCTTTGGGCTGCAGTCCACCACCCCCTTACCTTTACCTCACTAAATTGTCGTTGAAGATGGAATGACAAAAATAAAGCAAAACTGTCCCCCTATATATCAAGCATTTAAATAAAGCCAGAAATGATATCTTATCTTGATTGCATATAAATAAATATTAAATGAATATATAGTGCAAATAAATAAATATTAAAAATCTTAACTAAAGAAAATGTGTTTGAAGGTGCCTGAAATATAGAAAGGATGACACTTGAGGACAAGAAATGCTAATTACCTTGACTTGAATATCCTTCAGAATATAATCTATCAAAAGATAATATACTTCAAAATAAGTACAAAAATTGTTTTAATTAAAATAGTCAATAGGTAAGGTATCAGTATGTTCATTATTTGATTCAATCATTTTACAATGTGATATAAACATCCCATTATAGCTCACAAGTATATAGGATTATTATTTTAAACAAAAATAAACATTTTAAAAGTAAGATTTTAAAGGCTATTTTTGTTTTAATGAGACTGTTATCCATGACCAGTGATGGATACAGCACAGAAGATAGCATCCTTGACAGAGTTATAAACACAGATTAAAACCAGAGAGACTTTCGGGCCACCTCTTCCACATAAATGGCACCCCCTACCCTGAAACATAGCGCAGAACTTCTAGTGCTGTATAGTGTCCATCATAAGGAACTAGATTTGAGACTGCTCAGTTATCTTTATATTTTTTGCATGTGTACATGTATGTTGTGTGCACATGTACATGTATATATTCTCTCTGAGGGGTGCAAGTGCATGTGTGTGCGCACTGTCATGGACACCAGGGTGATCAGTGGCATCCTCTTCAATATTGACCACCATATATATTCTTTAACAATAAACCTAGAGTTCATCGATTCGGCTAGTCTAGCTAGCCTGGAAAACCCTAGCAATTCTCCTGTCTTTGCCAAATCCCCCAGCACTGAGAACATGCTGCCATGCTGTGCATTTTGCATGGGTGCAAAAAATCCAAATTCAGGTCTCCATGCCGTCATGGGTGCTGTACAAACACCTTACCTACAAAGCATCTCTCCAGCCTCCCTGCTCAGTTATCCATCCCTACAGCTACTCAGCAATGCTGCTGGGCTTCTGCAGAGACCAAGAAATGTGGTCTTCTAGTACTGAGCTCAGTTCGGGCGTTCTCTTAATTTGAGAAAATGGCAAATACCAGCTGTCAACTCACAATTTCTCTTTATCGAGGGTGGAGATTCTGACCTTGCTCTCATTTATTCATCCTACATACTGTTAAGTAGAAACCTACTGGAAAATCTCAGGTATGCTTCAGAGATAATTTTGATTAAGGGTGGGGGTTGTTTTTTATTTTTCAAGGTTAAAAATACCTATAATTGTGATCTGTTTTTAAGTTAGGTATGTTTATACAAAGCCACCAGCTTCTCTTTATTCTTATTCTAACCCACCAGTTTTTGTTCTGTGGAACTTGTCTATTTAGAAATGTGAGATCCTGGATTTTTAAAGAAGTTATGGTGGAGTGAATCCCAGTGAGATATTTTAATTCACCTTTTAATAATGCACATAATTAGAGCACCTTGACAGAATTTAATTTCATTAGATTAGATTGTCAAAGACCTCAGCTTATCATGAAAGATCATGAGAAAACTTGATTTTTTAAAATTAAATTGTGCTAACTATCCTTAGCAAGCAGGTATGCTAATTATAGTTACTTTTGCATGCATATGTGTGTGTAGTGTGCATTGTGTGAATGTGTGATTATATGTGTCCACATGTATGAGGGTGTAAACTGGCTGGCCAGTGAGCTATGGGGAATCCATCTCTGTTTCCCTCCCCAGCACTTTGAATGTTTGCATTTCCATGGGTGCTAGGAATTGAACTCACACCCTCATGCTTACAAGCCCAGCCATACAGCCATACGGTGATTTTTAGTCTTGCCCAATATTATATTACCTATAAAACATCATCCTTCCCCACACGACTAATTTTATATCATTTTATTCAAGTATTCAGTTTTGTTTTCAGAGAAGAGGCTGTAAAATCAATAGCTGTGAACACGGTTCTAATGGTGCAAGAAAACAAAAATTCCAGAAAAAAATAAGACATACCAGTAATTCATGAAAAGGTAAACAAAGGATAGAAACAAAAGAATGGGGCAAAAGCACTGTTTCAATTACTTTTCTAGTCACTGTGGCAAAATACCTCACAGGAAGAAATGTAAGGAAGGAGAGAGGAGAGACTGATTCTAGCTCATGGTTTGAGTTCACAGCATGGAAGGCATGGACGAAGGAGCAGTTCATGGCAGCAAGTCCATGCACAGCTGGTCATGTGGCAAAGCGCAGAACACTTAAGGCCTGTTCCCAGAGCCCACTTCCTCCAGCTAGACTGGCCTCTTGAAAGGTTCCACAGCCTCCAAGATAACACCACCAGCTGGAGACCAAGTATTCTAACACAGGAGCCTATAGGGTGCTGTAGTAGTCAGCCACATGCTGGTGGGATGAATCTTCAAACCAGGCACAGTTTATGGGAGGAAAGTATTTATTGAAACTACAGATTGAGGGGAAGTTCCATAACAGCGAAAGAGGCTGGTCCTCTTTCACAGGTCCAAGCAGAGAGAAAAACCCATCATCTAGACCACACACACAAAAAAGGGAACAGGCAGGAGGGGCAAGGAGAGAATCTATTCCCCTTTATATAGTCTTAGGATGGGGTCTTACAACCCTTCCCCAGACTTAATGGCTTCCCGAGTCACTGGAATTTCCTTCCTGCACTGCCCACACAGGAAAGGATGTTTTCTTCTAGCTCATTTGAACTTCCTTACATCTTGTCCCTTGCTGAGAAGCTGCCTTCCTGTAAACAACCTCAGAGACCCACTCAAGATTACCTGAAAAGTCAAGTTGACAACAAAACTTAACCATCACAGGTGTATTCAGATTCAACCCATAACACCACATAGATCATCTACTGTTACTTAACATATTCTGCAGTGAAAAAAGAGATGTCCTTATTTGAAATATCCCACTAGAAATCTATTTTATTTTTAACCATGAGTATTAAGAAACTTTGTATGTGGCTTTCTTTGGAAATTCCAGAAAACCGATTTAGGAAACTTTAAATCAAAATCTTAGGTTAAATAAATGCTATATTTTGTCTCAAGCATTCTATTAAAGATTGCTAATTCTTTTCACATGGAAATGATAAGTAATGATTTAAAATATTTTCAGATCGATTATCTAACCTCAGCCTTTCAAAAAAAAAAGAGTAAGACTGGCATCTTCTTGGTAGAATACAAATCTTTCTTTAGAAACCATTGAAGAGTTATTTTGAGTGCCTCTTTATTTTCTCTGTAGACTTTACCTTTCTGATTCCTTTTTTTTCCCTAAAGCTTCTTCCACAGGTAGCTCAATAGCTATTGTCTTAGTGTCAATTCCATTGCCTAAATAAAGCTTACATTTCTTTAAATTCTAACAGATTCCTACCTTATGTCTTTATAGTTCAATGTTTTTTTAAAAAAATTTACATGTGGTACATGCATTTTCACCCAAGTTGTCTAAAATATTCTTTTATTATCAAATATCTATTTTCTTTCTTTTGTCCTTGTGTTCATGTCCAATGTCAGGTTTTTAAGGTACATTTGTAAATTTTTCCTTACAGGAATATTCTCTGTGGAATTGATAGCTTATAAAATATGTTAGAAAAAAATTATGGTAATTTACTTTCTCATTTTTATAGATGGTTATTTTATTCAAGTTTAAAATGTGATAGCTATTTTTAAGACTTTTAAACCTTTTATCAATAGACCAAGAATAAAGGACACAACTGTTTAAAATTTGTAATAGTGTATAATTCCTTACCTATTAATACCTATTGATACTTACAAGGCAAACGAATCTTGCTGTTTCTCCATAATGTACATGTTTAGGAAGCTTTCTTCTCCTTGAGTTGGGATTTCTTGAACCATTTGGTATTATTTTTCAACTGCCTTTTTATATGTGTTTTTGTACTGATTCATTCCTCCCACATACCAGATCCCACAGTTTTTAACATGTCCATCTTGGATTTTTTTACACCCTTCTTCAATTTTGTAATTTTTTTAAATCAGGAAGAATGAATGAAAAGAAACCATCTGTTAGATGGACTTTTAATAGTTTCCCATGCTACTATGATAATGTAGGTACATGGAAAAAAATCTCATCAGCCTCTTTTGACCTCTCTGTTCTTGTTAGAATTACATATAAATTTTCATAGACATGAATTATTTTATCATCTCTAGGCCTAAATGATACTGTTTTCCCATTTATATCTTCTTTTTTAAAGTTTACGGGTTTTATTAAACTATAGATAAAACTTGAGTCAAGTAAGGAATGCAGAGGTCTTGCCCAGGGGGGCAAGAGAGGGGGTATAAAAGCCAAAATTCCTTTTCTTGGAACATTAAAACAATAGTAGTTAATGTATTAGGATTGGACTATCTACTCAAGAAACAGTCTAAAGGGAAGAAAATTTCTCTCTTAAAATGTCAAAATGGGGAAGTTTCTTAACTTTTCAGAGACCTAAAGATAAGGAGATGTTACTTGTAACGCGAGAAGGAAATGGACTTGCATGTATTATGTTCATTTGTTTAACTGGGGCCATCTATCTTCATTGTCCCATGATGAAACATAGGTACACCCACTTTGTGCATTTGGCTTTACATGGGTACTGGGGACTCTAACTCCAGGCCATCAGGCTTTGCAAGCAAGTGCCTTTAACCATGGTGCCATCTCTCCAGCCAATGTTTTTAACAGAATATGTATGTCTGAAGGATTGCTGATGGCAAGTAAACCCTGAATCTATGGATTTATGAGGTAAGAGAATACCCATAAACCACAAAACCCTTGATGATAAAAAAACTAAGATATCTCTTAATATAAAAAAAATCTTATGGGATGAAGACATGGTTTAGCAGTTAAGGCACTTGCCTGCAAAGCCTAATGATGGGAGTTTGATTCCCTAGTATCCACATAAGCTAGATGCACAAAGTGGTGCATGCATCTGGAGTTCTTTCCCAGTGTCTGTAGAACAAGCTGCTGGGAACTCACCCTATAGTCCAGATGGGCTGTGCAATCATAGCAGATTCTTGCTTCAGTCTCCTGACTATAGAGCTTACAGGAGTGAGCTACCATAGCTGGCTCAGAAACTCAATTAAGAAAGATTAACCTCCACTTTGACATAAGCATTAAAATTACTTTTTTATGATTAACAATTTCTCCTTGTGTTTCAGATAGATATTTAAATTTTTTTTCAAGGTAGGGTCTCACTCTATCTAGCCCAGGCTGACCTAGAACTCATTATGTAGTCTCAGGGTGGCCTCAAACTCACAGTCATCCTCCTACCTCTGCCTCCCTAGTGCTGGGATTAAAGGCTAGATACTGTGATTAAATTTGTCAGTATTTTTGTGTGTTTTTTTACTGCATTTGATTTTTACATGTTGCATAGACATCTTTGTTCACTCAGTACAATTTTTTAAAAATATTTTATTTATTCACTTTCAAGCAGAGAGAGAGAGAGAGAGAGAGAGAGAGAGAGAGAGAGAGAGAGAGAGAGAGAAAGAGCGCACCAGGGCCACCACCTTGTGGGTCTGGCCTATGTGGGACCTGTGGAATTGAACCCGAGGCCTTAGGCACTGGAGGCAAGTGCCTTAACCGCTGAGCCATCTCTCCAGCCCTCAGTACAATTTTTTGTCCCTATTTATATTTTATTTCTCTTTGGGAAAGAAATAAATCAATGTTTGGGAATGTGTATTAATTATCATCACATTGCTAGGGCAACATACCATACAAACTAGCCGTTTATGGGAAGAAGGTTTCATTTTAGCTTACAATTCCAGGGAGCATGGTAGAGAAGGTGTGTCATCAGGACCTTGAAGCTGAGCTGTTCATATTAGGTCCACAGTGAGGAAGCAGAGTATGATAAATGCTGGTGCTCAGCCAGCTTTCTCCTCTTTAAACAGTCCAATATGCTGGCCCATGAAATGGTGTCACCCACATTTAAAGTGGATCTTCCCACATTAATTAACCTAATAAAGCCAGGCCCTCACTGGCATGCCCAGAGGCCAACCTAATTTAGCTAAGCCCTTAGAGGTAAATCAAGGTCCTGTCAAGTTGACAATCAATAAATATAAACCATCGCAGAAGGCAACTGATCTTCCCACCTTTAAAATAATGAAATTAAAAAAATATTTTATTTATTAATTTTCAAGCAGATACAGAGAGAGAGAGAGAGAGAGAGAGAGAGAGAGAGAGAGAGAGAGAGAGAGAGAGAGGGCACCAGGGCCACCACCTTGTGGGTCTGTCATATGTGGGTACTGGGGAATTGAACCAGGAGCCTTAGGCACTGGAGGCAAGTACCCCAACCGCTGAGCCATCTCTCCAGCCCATGAAATTTTTTCAAAAGTATTTTTCATCATATTTCTAAATTGCTAAGATACAACGGCTGAGAATTGCCTCTTTAAACTTATGAAATAATGGGGAGAAGAAAAGAAAAAAATGGACTTTACCAGAAAGATAATTTTGTACTATAAGATGATGGTACTCTGGAGAAAGAAGATTGAACAGGGAAAGTTAGTTCAAAATTTCCATGTTACCTGATTATGTTTATTTATGTTGTAAACATGGTGACCGGAATCAACCTCACTGAGAAAGTGACATTCTGGCAAAGACTTGGAAGAGAAAAGGGAAGGATCATGGAAAGAACTTTCTCGTAATGCTGCCCAAGGCAGGAACGTGATTGGCAAGCTCTAGAAGCAGCAAGGAGACTGACCACAAGAGAATGAGAAGATGAGGGCGAGGAGAAGCCATGGGGCTGGTGAAGGCAGAGCATCAGACTGCAGGTGAACTGCAGGCTCTTGTAAGAACTTAGACTTTTATTGTGAGTGAAGCAAGAATCTTTACAGGGTTGTGAGGGAAGTGGTAACTCATCCACCTTCTGAAAGAATTACTGGATTTTGGATAGAGCCTATAAGGGAAAAGGAGCAAATTGCTAAATTGAAGTAAAATATGATCCCATACTTTTCAGAAAATTTCTAATGCATTCTTGTTTTCTTTTCCTCCCATAGGTAAATAGCAAAACACAGTAGGGAGAGACTACAAATTGACAGGAGGGATTGTTAGAAATCATGTTTTTGTTACACATTAGTTCTTGTGGATTATACATATTTCAAGGAAATTGAGAAAATTATTACAAAATACAGAGTCAATTTAAAGTAAAACATAATAGATAAAAAGAAATTCATTGACATATGTTGTAGTCAACCTTCTCATTACTGTGCAGAAAGCACCTAACCAAAAGCAGCAGATGGGAGGAAAGAGTTTATTTTGGCTTACAGACTACAGGGAAAGCTCCGTGAATTCAGAGCAAATGATGGCATGAACAGAGGCTGGACATCACCTCCTGGCCAAAAGCAGGTGGACAACAGCTGGAGAGTGTGCAACTGGCTATAACCCCCCATTAATCCCAACCTCCAAAACACACCTCCAACAAGGTTCCAAAATTATCACATTCATTTGTGGAGGATACCTGGATCAAATCATCACAACATTTTTTTTTCATTTATTTTAAAATGTCTTATGTCTCTAGTATTTCTTCTGTACAGTTTGTAAGTTTTTTAGAAAGAATCCTAAGTGTTTGATTCCATTAGAACCACTTGCTCTAAATATATGAAAAAAATAAGTCACTTTTGCAGAATAATAGGGGGGGAAGCACAAATCCAGATGTGGTGACACACTACTGAAAAATCACCACTTAAGATCTAGAACAGGCCTGGTGATGGCTCAATGGTTAAGTCACTTGCCTGCAAAGCCTAAATACCTGGGTTTCATTCCCCAGTGCCTAAAGTAAGGCCAGTTTGCAGTGGCTGGATGCCCTGGTATGCCCATGTTCTTTGTCTCTCCATTCTCTATCTCTCTATCTCTTTCTGCTTGCAAATAGTAACAATAATAACGCTAACATACGCTGATGAGGATTTCAGGATATATGGGCTGTCTAGTGAAGAACAACCTGGACCACCTAGTGGGAGCTCTAGCTCCTAAAACAAGACACACAAACAGCAAAACAGCTATTGACAAATTATACTGTGTTCCATTAAAGAAATAAAATGACAGTTATTCTCTGTTAATTTTGATGAATTACTCTGATGCTATCTAACACATATCCAGCACTACATGACAGGTATTATATTATTCACCGTCTTTGCATTATTTTATTTAATTTTCACAATTCCTTAATTTATTTGCATTATTATTATTATTTCTAATGAGAAAATGAGATGATGTTTAGAGAAGTGATGTGAATTGTCAAGTGGAAAATAGTGTTTTCTGGTGATAAATTGGTACTGAAGCCTAAATTCTTAAATCATGACTTGATACACAGAAGTTATGTCAATATGAATTCTTGTGCTTTTCATAAAGTAGAATCTTCCAACTTTTTGTGTATTGAACACTACTTTTTAAAGAACATGGGCCTTTGTCAAATTAACCAGTTCACTTCTTCCCAGGTTTTTCTCTTATTGAATTATCAGAAAGGAACTTAGTTTGTTGCTTTTTAAATTATACCTCCCTCTTTTCCTGGCTGAAAATGTTTACAAAAGTTCATCTCTGTTCATCTCTTCTCTGTGAGTAGACTCATTTGCAATGTCGTTCAACCAATTTCTCTGTGACACCATCTATTTCTTTGGGTTCCAAAAATTTGAAAGGTGTAACCAGAGCTAAACATGATTATCTCTTGTTGCCTCTTTGTAAGTTTTGTTTTTTGCATTAATATTACCTGATACGAGGCTTCACCCGGGTGTGATTAATCATTGCTCGCATTATTCTGCTTCTCTTCATTTTGATTTACTTCTCTGTGTCATTTTAATGGCATCTAAACCTGAAAGGAAGGAAGTTTACTCAGTCTTTGTTCATTTCCGGCAATCAGTCATCTTCACACTTAAGTTGCCTACGTATTCTCTCTGAGATTGCTGTTTCATAATTCTAGTTGAGGTTATTAAATTACCTGTAAAAGCCATCTAATTGATTACCTGTTTCAGACTATCTCCTGATTCTCAATACTTTTAACTCATTAAAATATGCTCCATGAAGAGTAATTCCCTGATATCACTCATCACTCTTCTCTTGAAATACTTCAGTGTTACTCACTGAGTACAGTTACAATCAATTTGATTGCCATGCATGGCTTACTATGTTCTAGTACATTTTTACAGTATTAAACATTTCACAGTAGGCTACTAAAGTAGAAGTTTGTGTTGGAAAGCAAGTGACCATAGTGTGACTGTCCTGGCACAAAGGGACACTTGGATATTTCTCTTTGGCTATCCAATGGTTCTAATAATGAACCCAAACAATTAGAATTTCCTAAGAAATGTCATACTTGGAAAAGGAAAAGGCTAAAACTTAGAGGTAGCAAAGGGGGGATGGGACTCCTGGAAAGAGATTTCACGTGGTTGTGCCTCCTTGTCAGACTCTCTTGCAAGATAGCCTGGAGCCCAGGTAATGCTGATGGGCAGAATCACACCTTGATCAGGTAACCATACATTTCAGAATGGATTCAGTCTTATTTAGGTATTGTAGTTTGGATATCAAATGTCTCACATGGGCTCATTGTTTGAGTCCTTGTACCCACTCAGTGTGCTGCTTTGGAAGTGGTGGAGGCCCAGCTAGCAGGAGTGAGTGACTGGGGTCTGGGCTTCATGAGGATATCCGCTTTTAGTTCTGGCACTTTGTACCTTATCTACCAAGATGAGAGTAAGCTCTGGTACCCAAGGACTCCCCCCCACACACTGTGCTATGCCTTTCCACCATACTGGCCCTTGTCTCTGAACTGCAAGTCAAAACCTCCAGTGAGTTGTTTCTGACACACATTTGGTTATAGTAATGATAAAATTAGTAAATGTGTATGCTAATAACATAATCTAAGAAGGTCCTGGGTTTTATTTCATATTTTCAAATTAGGGGAGAAAAAAAAATCTCCTGTCAGCCTTTAGCATATAAAAAGTAATAGAAGTTTTAAACTGAGGGGGAATTTTGAGGATTTTAAAAATATACCGTATGTGCTTTGAGTCCCATCCTTTCCACCCACCCAAAACTCATTTTAAACCTCTCACTTGATTAGGAAGGATGCTGGATGATAGTGTGTGTCCTTGCCATTTGGGACATCTAGTACGACTGTTAAGACACCTTAGAAATCTAAATGAAAAGAGTTTGTTCTGAGCAGCACAAGAGTTTCAGGAGTAATTTTTCCCCTCTTGGTTTATCAAGGCAGAAGATGTGTGATTGTTGTGGACTGTGTGAGAGAGCGAATCAGTGAGCTTAATGCATGTCGTCCAAGGCTGTCTGAAGCAGGAGTAGGCAAGCTGTGGTCCTCTGGCCAAATCATATCGCCTCTTTTGTAAGTGTCGAAACAGAGCCGTGTTCATTCAATATGTATTAGAAGGGTTTTGCCTTGGGCTATTGTAGTAGAACTGAATAGTTCCTTCTGAGACCATCTGGCTCACAATGTGTAAAATATTTATCATCTGGCCCTTCACAGAAAAATAACATCAAACTCTGGGTTAGAGAGGTAAGTAGATTTCAGCAGAAAAAAAGCTGTAATTATAATTTTATTCCTTAGGCTATGGGAAGGAGACAGAACATTACAGAAATAGGAAGAAAATCACTCTAGTTATGAAATGTCTACTTAAGGGATACTAAAAAAGAAGGAAAATTTAAAAATCCAATTAATGTGGAAAGAATCGGTCTGCTTTAAATATCTTCTGTGTCCTGTCATATGTCACTAACTTACCATCACCTTAGGCATGTAAATGGCTGCTATATTCCTTTCTCCTATTCTATTCACCAACCCAAGCAAGCTGAGAAGTGGGATTCCAATGGGTCGAGGAAGAGGAGCAAGAGGAGATGCTGGTTTGAATTTTAAAAACATGCCCTCAATAGGTTCCCATGTTTCACTACTTGGTGTCCAGCTGGTCACTCTGTTCAGGAAGGTTACCACTACACATCCTGCGGTAGTTTGAATAATGTCCCTCAATAGAATTTATTATAATTTTGTTTATTAAATTGTTAATTGTCTCCAGGCTTCTGGTTGGAGGAAGTGTCACTTTGGCTTAGCCTCCTGGGGATTGGCCCTTTCTAATTTGGATGCAAAATACTAGGGATAGATATGCAAAAGAAAAGCCAAACCCAGTCTGGCAGTTCTGCATTTTGTGAATTACAGTGTGTTATAGTTTGCTTGCTTGCTTCCGGAGGGGCCTTTTTCTGTCTCTGCTTGGATCTGTGAAAGGGGGCCAGCCTTTTTTCTTTAACTTCCCCTGGTTCTGTTATGTCAATAAATTCTTTCCTCCCCCAAATTGTGCCTGGTTTGGAGATACATCCCAGTGACATGTGGCTGACTACGACACATCCTGTTCTCTTTCATTCTGCTTCTTGATGCCTGCCTTGGCGTGCCCTCCATGCTAAACCTTCCCCTTCAAACTGTAAGCAGATTTAACCCTTTCCTTCCATTAGTTGCTTCTGCTTAAGTGGTTTTTTCATAGACCTAATAAGCAATTGATATATCACAAGGAGTGTCTGCCCTCTGTTTAGCTTTAAATCGGTGTTGAAGAATTCTTATTTTGAAGAATTATTATTCCATAGGTTTCTTCAATCCAAGGAAACAGTGGTTTGCAACCCAGACGTATCGTGGAGTTTTTAGAGATTAGAAGGCATTTCATAAACCCCTTTTTTTACCAAGGTAAGAAGGAAACATCTGAACCTTCTGGTCTCCCAGAGGAGCAGGTTTCCACTGATACTACTTGTTGTTACTTACTCAGGGATGACAGGAGCTTCTGGTTAAAGCCCATTTCACCTAAATTGGCCACAGTGACAATATTTCCATACAGAATACAATATAGTTTTTACCAACTTTACAGAATTTGGTAAATACTATAAATCAGGACATTTTCTTCTTGAGCAAGTCAGTTTCCTGGCATAACACTGCATCATACAAAGCCCCACTGGGAACTTCTAAAAGTAAAGCAAAAGTAAATAGGCTTCACCTATACACCCAGGTTTATTCAGATTGAATACTATATATGCCTGATTCTGTTTCTTTTGTTTGAAAAACATGTAGGTCGCATTATACTCTAAATATGGTGTGGTTATTTCTCACTAAACATGTTAAACTAAATGTGGATGCTGTGAAAACAGTGGCAACTTGAAAAGCTCTGCATGTGCAATGGCTAAAAATTAATTCAAAATCACGTATTTAACGAATCTGAGATGTTCCTGGCAGTGCTGACCTGTGTTGTGTCCTGTGACTTCATTACAACCTTTGCTCTGAGCACCAACATGTACGCTTGGCTCTAAGCATGTCCTCAGGCTATACATCAGTGAATTCCACCTGAAACACTGTGCCTCATATTCAATGGTATTGTCTGTTGGGAAGTGCAGTGTTTTTACTGTGCATACAAAAGTATCTGCTCTTATAGAAGCATAATAGATTTATTATGGAAAACAAAGATTTTTAAATATCTTCCTGCTGTCCATTCCTCAGCATGTAAATTTCTAATAATTCAAATATCTTCAGAGTACATTATGTGAAGTTTTAAAAATTGTTGTTTGGGTTGCTGACATGAATTTCAGAAAACATTGTTAAATGGATTTTGGTTTAGGATTAAGACAGAATATGCAACCATTTCCTATAGGATCCTAAGCTTGCTTCTGCCATTTTGTACTGCAACTTATGTGAAGGGGCATTTTTGATTGATGGATTTAAAAGCAAATTGATAAATCAACTTTGGTAAATGTAGAATATGTTGTACATCATTCAATTATTACAAATTCAACTAATATTTAATTCTTCATGTCAAACAGACTCATTTATCTCAGTATGAAAAATTGTTTCATACTCACCCACCACGACTCAGGGAAATGAGTGGAAGAGGGGGCAGAAAGATTGTGAGAGCCTTGGTGGGGGAGAATATCAGAGACTTGGCAACCCTCAGTAACAACACACGTGGGTCAGGAGAACTGGGCTGAGTACTAGGCTATCCATGGTCCCCTGCCACAAGGACTGATCCAGACGGCCCACGGAGAAGGATATCCAGCTGATCGGGGATGGGGAAGAGGGGCATTGGGGAACAGGGGATAACAACTTATTGTCTGCCCATTAAATAATGTAACTCATTATGGACAATTAAAAAATTAATTAATAATAAAAATATTTTTAAATTGTTTTTTTCCTCTCATAACTGCTAAATTATATGTATACTTAAGAATTGTTTTGATTTATTATCAGTAAATTTTTAAATTGTAAACCATTTTATATACCTACATACATGAGTTGTGGTACAATTTCTCAGGCAAAAGGAGCGTTGTGAGTAGAAAAGGTTTCAAAAGCCCTAGCTTAACCCATTTCTATTTTAAGTGTGTATTCCTCTCCCTCCACTTGTCCTCTCCAAGTCCTACCAACTTTGAAGATTCACTGTGGACTCGACCCCTCTCTTGAATCTGTCCAAGGCTGTTTCAGCATTTGTGAGCTTCCCTCTACTACCCTTTCACATATATATATATTATATATATTATATATATAATATATATATATAATTTATTCATTTTCAAGGAGAGAGAGAGAGAGAGAGAGAGAGAGAGAGAGAGAGAGAGAGAGCGCACCAGGGCCACCACCTTGTGGATCTGGCTTATGTGGGTCCTGGGGAATTGAACCCGGGGCCTTAGGCACTGGAGGCAAGTGCCTTAACCACTGAGCCATCTCTCCAGCCCTACCATTTCTTAGTACTTGTTTCATTATATTAACAATATAAAATGCGTAGGTTTTACACTTTTTGTTCTCCATAATTGTTTTCCTTCATAGTAATTGTGTGGAGTCATGACTTCTCGGTCATTGTCTTGTCAAGCCATTTCCATCTTTAGAGTCACATTAGGTAATTTCATTTTGAATAAATATGTTAATAAAGTTGTGCTCACAGATGAATATATTATTATTAATATTTTGTATCAAGTATATTAAAACTAAACATATAAACACATTTAATGTACGTATTTAATATACTTCTTCACATCTACTATGTTGTTTCTCAAAGACTTTGAAGGTCTTAAAAATTTCACTAGCATATAGCTATAGCATATTGTGTATGAAGGAAGTATAAGGACTGAGCTGGGGGTTAGAAGTTAGATAACGCCCACCGGAAATTCCAATGCACCCTTAAATTTAAGCAGTACCCAAATTCTTGTCTATACAGTTAAAGAATTAAAATCATAGGCAACAAAATATTAAGGTATAGTGGGAGACTTTATTATTTAAGGGAACATGGGGAGTTACAGAGTTCTCCAGCCACCAGTATGGGGAGAATATATGGGATACATTTTAATCAATCTGTGCTGCTCAGCCAAACAAGCAGCAGAAGAAAAGGTATCAGAGGGCCCCCATCATGAGAGGGAAAGGTTTATGTGGAAAAGAATATATCATTTTGTGCACACATGTGTTAAATAAGAAAACTAGCTTAAATTTATTTTTCAATAATTTTTGCTTGCAAGAAAACAAACAAATTCTAATATAAGGAGAAGCGATCTTTTGCAACCTATGTTTCAGTAAATTTATTTACATTTTTCCCAGTCTATTATTAGTCAACATGAAGCAAAGTGATGAATTTATATAAAATTCCCTTTATCCTCTTGTCAAGAGAGCTTGGTTTTATTATTAGCTATGTAGAGATTTAAAGTTACTTCTTTTTGGAACCAGATAAGACAGCTTTCTTATGCAAACTCCTTTGTATGATATGAACATCCTCTTTAGTTTTTCCTTAGATCAGGAACCTGTGTTTTCAGACCCGGGCTGATTGCTTGTCACTGAGAGCCACCACCTAGATGATGAGTAATGATGAGGAGAAAATTAGTTTTATTTAAGGGCTGACATAAGGAGATGTTGAAGACATTGCCTTACTGCCCCATTTTAGGGAACTCAGGACATAAAGACCTTTTACAGGAAAGAGGAGACGCAATGGGCAGGAGAGCTACATAGTACGTATGTCATCCATGGTCTGTGTCTCTTCCCCTCCACCCAAAACTTCACAAGTGACCTTAACCTTCTGAAGATACTTTACAAACATTACTTTTCAAAGTTGGAGGGAGTTACCTATTCTGATGTAATCTCAAGGTCAACAGATATTCCTGGTTCTATAAATCCAGTAAAATAATTTAGCAGTTAACATCCTAATGATTTCATGGGGCTTTTCTTTAGAATCTGGAATGCTAGGCAAAGGGGAAGCTACCTCCTGGATAAGTAACAATTCTTTAAATACCAAATCCTGTAGGAGTAGATGTTGTTTTATCTTCTCTTTTAAGTCCTTTTGTAACAATGGAAAACTTGAATGTATTCAATCTGCCTTTGGTACTAAGTTCATAAGTTCAACCTGAACTGCGAAAACAAATGTTTTATCATTTCAAATTACTAGAATCTTGAAAGATGGTTCCACTTTGGTGATAAGGACACAGAAAGCAGAGATATATAGAATCAATATGTTCAAATTCAAGTAAGGTAGAAATGGATTGTTCCAGCCATAGGCATAGAATTAGTAGTATGCTTGTATATATGGGTGTGATAGGTATGTCTCAGTAAATTTATTTACATTTTCCCTAGTCTATTACCATGAACAAATTATTAAAACTTTTTTAGTTGAAAATAGTTCAATTTTTTTAAAAAAATAGTATTAAAAGCTTGACATATTAACAGATTTTCATAAATTACATGGTGATAATTTTATATTAACATAGTGACTATCATTCAAATAATTAGTATATTGTTTCTTTACTTTTTTTCTAATCTCATACTCATTCCTAATATTTCAATCTTTCCTCTTTCATGTTGACTTCATAAGTATTTATTACAAAGCAATATAAAAATAATTTTTTCACCCATCGTGAGTTTCAGGCTTAGGTATCAAAGAGTAAGTACAGGAGTGGAGATATGGCTAAATCAGTAGAGTGTTTGTCTATCTTGCATGAAGCCCTGGGTCCCATCTCTTGCACCTTATCCATTGAGTATGATGGAACCTACCTATAATTCCAGAATTTGGGAAGTGGAGACAGGAGGGTCAGAAGTTAAAGGTCTTTCTTAGCAACATAATGACTATAAGGCCAGCTTTGAGCACAACACCTTGTCTCATTAAAAAAAAAAGAACAAAGCTAAAATCAAAAGGCTACAGAATAACAAGAGAAATAGACAACTTCTTTAATGCATTTTATATGCCATATAACCTTCATAAGAAAATTAAAACCCAAAGAAATCTGTAATTCAATCAATAAATATGTGGTTTGTATGCGTATATATATTGAACACAGTATTCTGACTCTGCTTTTGAGGAACATAACCAGTTTATTCTGAGTCAAATATGGGTGTGTATAGCTTAGATCATAGATTCGTGTTATAAGATCATGCATTCTTCCATGGAAAGACTACATGGAGTTTTATGGCCACATAGCAATAAAGGTTATAAATCAATGCATTCTATAAATACATGACAGGATAAGGTCAGAGTGAGGGAAATCTGACTACTGAACTGAATAGGCACAGACAGAACATTGGTCAAGCTAGGGATCTGCTTGATTAGCTCTTGTATGAGAATGCTTGTTTAGACACAAGTGTTCAGAAGTAATGCTCTGTTTGGTGAATTCTAAGAGTGTCCTTTACCTCAAGATTCCCAGTGCCATATTATAGAGACTGGAGGACCTGCTTTATTTTCTTTTGAGAGGGAGAGTGTTCATGGCCTGCTTAAAGTCAGTTGCAATTTTCTCTTTGCAAATGTTTAATGTTACACAAGTGTGAGTAGTCATGGGACATATGATAATGTATAAAAGTTTCCTGTAACAGGGATAAATTGGAGAAAGCATAGCATGCTGTGTGTTCTGATTCTTGGGCTCCTGTGTCTTTAGAGATGTATTTTTCCCTTCTTCCCATGAGTGTCACAACTCACTTCAGGGTGGAAGATCAGGAGGGTCAGAGGGCAACTTTCCCGCATCTGTTGTTTTTTTAAGTGCCAAGCTGATACATTTTGAGATAATTTTCTTGATTTCTACTAATCATTTTGATCTTTCACATTGTATGTGTGATGAATGCTATACAAGTTTGTTATTCATAAGGTATCAGATGCAAAACAGTTTATACACTGACAGAATCTGGGCTACAGTATTGGCTGTCAAAGATATCATGCTCATAAGATTGACCTATTTTAATGGCCCATGACATTTGTATTGAACTTTTACAGTCTCATTTGTATTCTTACTGTGATATATGTCTAACCAATCTCATCAGCAGCATCTGTGCCTATATGTCTTGATAGGTCTCCCTAGATCCCCTGGATCAGCACCATCCAAATGAATTTGTTACATTTGCAAGCAAATGAAATAAAGCAAGGTAAAACCACTTTTCAAAGGATTTTGAGTGTGGCTGCGATGGGGGAGGTGGTAATATGCAGATATACAAGCTCAAAAGCTGTGGAAAGAACAGAGTTGTGTTTCTGAATATCACCATGGTTACAGTCTATAAAAATAATGAGGAGAGAAAAAGAAGAGCACTGGAATTTGAAGACTGTTTCCCTCCCCCATTTGGTTTTTATCTATTTGTCTGATAAAATGAAAAGATCCCTAGGCTTAGTGCTATCTTGACTTAAGGAAAGACCAAAAGCAAATGATAATTTTTTCCTTAAATGCTAAACATGCAAGATTGTGCTCTCTCTCTCCTCTAGATATGCAGCTTGTGCTCATGGAAACATTGTGAAACAGGGAGTTGTCTTTTAATCTGACTGCTGAGCAACGATCAAATTCAGCAATGACGATATATCTTTCACCCTACTTCATAGGCTTAATATCACTTCTGCAATGACACAGTTCTTGAGTTTCGATGCTTCTCGCATCCAGCTGTGGCCGTCCTTTCTCTCACTGACCCTGATGGTGATAAGCACAGTAAGAAAGATGACTTAATGGGTCTTAATATTTGCTGTCATTAAAGCTATTCTGCAATTTTCATTAGCAAGAGAAGTCCTGCTGAAATGTTATTCTCCCCCCCCACGCAACAAGCCCCCACCAAATGCCTCTGGTAAGCAAAGCTCCAAGGAATCCAGTTCACCCCAGATGTGTCAATTTAATTGAGAGAAAAAACTAAGTGCCCATATCTAGGTAATCTTCACTGAAATGCTCTTCTTGAGGATGAAAGGACAAAGGGCATAGCATTTCTCCAATCTAATGAAAGAGGGTGACATTTTTCCAAGATTAGCATTCTTCTACAGTACGAAGACTAGCACTTTTACAAAATGATTTTTTAATGTTAGTGACTAAGGGCTGAGGGAGTCGCCAAATATGCCACTTTGACATAGGGTTATTTGAAGCTAAATGCAATGGAGAAATAGCTGACGTATATGAAAACTCTCTTCCATCTCCCAGGATGCCTCTATCTCAGCATAACTGTCTCTCCGTGTTGTTGCCTCCACCTCGTAGAGTAAGAAAGGCAGGACTCAATCACTGGAGTTGATTCTAGACTTTTAGTCTAAAGACAATGCCTGGCAGGAAACTGAATAGAAGCAACACTTTATTCCGTTAGTTTCCTTGATGCATTTCTCTCCCTAGAACTTACCATACTTAAAGGCCAAACTGTGGAAAGGGACTGGTGAAATAATACACTCTTTAGAGTAGAAAGAAAACAAGTTTATTTAGTACAAGCAAAGACTGGGCTTGGCAGTAACAGAACCACCTGCTTATAGAGATGGGCTACAGGAGTCTCCATTTTGCAGAAGTCTTCAGACTAGGGTAAACCACTTTGAGCGAGATTTCCTGGGATGCATTTCCCACCATGAAAATGAGGGCAATATTGATTGGTTGGTGGTAGGACCTGAAGATGGAGGGTAAGCCAACATACCTACAACTTTCCATTGTGCATTTCTTGCCATGCAAAAAAGGCAGCTCTGTGATATTGGATTGGCCTAATTTTGACTGGCAGCATTCTGCTTCTTTTCTATTTTTTTTCTTTTGGGTAGCATAAAGCCAGAGACTGAGTTTCTCTTGTTTATTTATTTGTTTGTTTGGGAAGAGTTTTATGGACAAGGCTTGGATTGGGGACCCATTCTTTCTCTGGTCTCTCAGTCAGAGCCTTCCTTCCACATAGATTCTGTATCTTTAAATGTTTTCCTTATCCACAATTGGTGATCTTTATTTTAACTTCTACTGAGTAGAAACTTTGAAGTGGAATTATTAAAACATTCAATTTTTTTTTAATTAAAAAATTCCAAAACTTAAAAAAATAGTTGTACTGTTATATGCCTATCAAGAATGTATGAAAGTTCTGGTAATTTCGTATTCTAGCTAACATCTGACATCATCATTCTTCTAATCTTAGATCCTCTAATGGGTATTGCCAAATTTCATTTTCATAGTTTTATTCACATTAGCCAGACTTCCAATGATATTAAGCACTTAGCACGTGTTAATTTCTACTTACCTATCTTTCTTTGAAGAATTGGCTCTTCGAGTCTGTTTGCTCATTTTGAGAAATTAAGGTCTGGAAGATGACTCAGTCTACAAAGTGTTTGCTACACAAACCTGAGAAGCCAGAGTTTGGATCTGAGAGGGAATTAGTTAGGTAACTTGATTTTCAAGTAGCCAGTCAGGAGAGGACCCAAAGAGGGAACCAAAGAGATGCCACAGCACCTGGTTGGCAGAACCAGAATCCAGCATCTGATCCAGTCTCATCCCATCAGCTCTCTCTTGCCCCCAACTGATGTATGCTGATCTTTTCCTGAGCCAGACCCCTGCGTCCAGACCAATCAGCTCTCTCATACTCAGTTGAGCCTGAGGGTAAGATCACCACGATAAAATTATAAATAGATGCTTATCAGGTGGGCACTGGCCTTTTTTTTTTTTTTTTGGCTGTTTACATCCCCTGAAACTCTAGGTCCCTGCTCTAGTAAGTCTCCCCTCAGCTCAGCCATGCCACTGAGCTGAGGGGAACCCTTACCCCTAAGTGGGCTACATCCCCCCTCCTCCCTTGTACATGGCAGGAGCTCTCTGCACTTTCTTAATCTTAATTTCTGTCTCTTAATCTAAGTCAAATTTTACCTTCTGTTTTATGGATTTTAATTCTTTAAATTCATAAGACAAGGTTCAGGGATATCTTAAATTTATTGCATTGGTATACTGGCAAGGAACTCCAAGACTCTTGTGACAGATCATTACCACCCAAATAATGACAAGGTGTGCTTGCATTTGACTCTAATCCCAGCACTGGGGACCCTGACTATCCCTAAGGCTTGCTGGATAAATAGTCTAGTTAACTGGGGAGCTCCAAATTCAGTGAGAAACCCTGTCTCAAAAAACAAGGTGGAGAGTAATTGAGGAAGACACTTGACTTCAGTCTCTAGCCTCTGCATGGATACATGCATATGTGCACACACAAGCAAGTAAAGCATTTAGCTCCATAGCAATGAGTTTTTTGTTTATGTGAGTGATATGTGTGTGCATGTGTGTGTGTGTGCTTATTCATGTGTGTGAGTGTATTTGTGCCATGGTTCATATGGGGAGCTCAAAGGGCAACTTTAGGTGTTGAACCTGACCTTACATTGTGTTTTGAGGCTGGGTTTTTCATTGATTACCAATCTGCTCACAGGCCACCTGGCCCACAGGTTTCCAGCGGATTGTCTTGTCGCTACCACCCTTCTTGCCTTAGTCACACTGAAATTACAGGTCACTGTTACAGAGTATGGCTTTCCCATTGGTTCTGGGGATTGAAATTGAGGTTCTCATCTTCACTGATCCATATATCCAGTCCAAGAAATAATTTATACAATATTAACACAAGTCATTTTTCTCAGCCTTTAATGTTTAGTAGGATAGCACCAAGAAAACATAAATACAAAAAAATACATAAATACAGAATTACAAAATAAGGTTTCATACACCTTTGTAGATGTATGTTTTCTGAGTTAGGAAAAATAGAAAAACAAATAATTCTCAGTTGGTAATGAATAACATATAACATGTATGTATGACCAACAAAGTGATTAGAGTTTAACCAAGTAAAGGAAATAATAATAATACATAGTGAAAGAAAGGTGTCTCCACGTACACAAAGTCAAGTCCAACAGCCTAGAGACCCTCATTGAAGATTTTATCTTCAGTACCTACTATAGTGCCTAAGAAATTTCTAGATATTATATATATGAATAATTGGCTCTGTATATAGCCTATGGGTGCAAGACGCCATCAGCAATATTATTGCAGAAAATTGACTTTTTACTTCTTTTGAAGGCTATCTTTGGTGGTTATTTATAGCATTAATAGCAGAAAGGGAAAATAGAAGAAGCAAGTCTAGAATCTTTGACTTGTACCTAGTCATTGTGCAGCATATATTTGGGGGGCTATATAAACTGATGGGTTTTTCAAGATATAGTCATTTAATCTTGCTTTCACTCTGATTGGGGAAGCAAAAAATAAAACAGGCTGTTTCATCGCCATGTAGATTTTACATTGATAGTTATAATTCCAGGAGGCCTGTGTTTGCAAAGACATTCTTCGTCATTAGACCACCTTTAACTTGTAGGGTTGATTTAGGTTAGCAAGAAGAGGGAAGATAGACAAATATTTCTATACAGACATGAAACTAGCAAAGACACTTCCTGAGGCTTTGCATTGGATGTTTATATAGTAAATAAGAAACATTGGGAGCTTATAAAATCACAAAAAACAAACACAGAGGAAGATGAAACATAGTAGAATTCTAGATCTTGGAGAATTTGTAAGTAATATAGGAAACTTAGTAATTTATGAGGGACTACTGAAATGGCATGGGCATAAAGTACTCTAAATGTCTGTGAAAATGGTTTGAAATAATACAGAAGTGCTATGGAATAATCAGCTGTACTAGTCAAAAAAGAACTTACTGAGGAAGCTAGACCATTTCTATGAACATTGACAGCTTTTATTTATACAAATATAAATAAATTATTAACTTATATCAAAGTAGCCAGTTTTGATTTTGATTTAGAATACTGTCATTTTTCTTGTTCCTAATTATTTACCATTCAAAATAGAAAATACGAATTGTGTTTCTTGGATCAAAGGAAGTAGTTCAGTTGATAGAATACTTGCTTAGCATGTATGAAGCCTTGGGTTTGAACCCTAGCACTCCTTAAACCAAGTGTGGTGCAACATGGCTATAATCTCAGTACCAGGGGTTGAAGGCAGGAGGATCAGAATTTCAAGTTTGTCTTGGGCTACATATACAGTTTGAGAACAGCCTGAAACTGCATGATACCTACTATATGAGGCTACATGAGATCATCGCTCAAAAAAAATGTTTCTTGTCAATTCCAATTAAATATAGTAGCCATTATTATTTTCGTCAAGAGAAAAGGAATTCTCATGTAAGTATAAGCATTTTATAGATTCAGTAGCTTACTCTGCAGCTCTGAAATCTAAGCTGATTTTATCCTTTAATCAAAGGAGTTCCATTGACTGTTGACAATGCCCTTGCAGACACACATAGAATATTTTTAAAGGGATTTCAAAATGAAAGGATGCTCAGAGTCTAGTACTAAACCTTTCTCTCTTGAGTCTTCATTGAATATCTCTGTAAACTTAATGATCTTATATTTCAAAGAGTAGGTTTGTACTGTGTTTTTTCTATTTTAAGCAAGAAGCAACTTTATTAAAAGAATCTAGAAGCAGCAAG
>PVHP010012949.1:0-41953 GCA_004024765.1 Zapus hudsonius
TTTCTTTCTTTCTTTCTTTCTTTCTTTCTTTCTTTCTTTCTTTCTTTCTTTCTTTCTTTCTTTCTTTCTTTCTTTCTTTCTTTCTTTCTTTTCTTTCTCAGCATTGTTCATGACACCATCCATTCCAGTTACCCTGAGCTCTTCTAGGTCTCTTTTCTCCTGGGCCTGAGTCCTGGTGACTTGGACTTGAAACTGCAGTTTGGTGTTGAGGAAGGGCTGGGCTAGAACGTGGGGAGGAAGGGCTTGCTTGCAGTAGGATGCGTGTGTGGGCTACAGGGACGGCAGCGGTAGAGGGAGGTGGGGGAGATGAGGTGGGCTTAGCCTGTCCTGTCCTTGATGCTGAGGGCAGAGCAAAGCTCAGAAGGAGAGCCTGGAGGCTGGAGGAGGGTCTGGCTGCTTGAGGAATGTCCCACTGAGGCCATGGGACCTGCCTGTGGCTTAGGACACGATCAGAGTCAGAAGTGCCCTCTCTTGTCTTCTCCTTGTGCCCATCCTTACTTCTCTCCTGGGATTCTCCTGCAGCAGAAACTTAGCGTTAGAGAGAAGACCGAGGATGACAGGACAGCTGCAGGGCAGCTGGAATGCTCTGGGGAGAGAGGACCCTGCGCGGGCGGTAGCATCTGTCCTCATTTTCAATGTGACCAGAGGCATGCTGGCTCCCAGGGGAGCCTACTGCCAGGTGGCGTGGGCTATCGCATCCTTCCAGGGCAGGCTGTCCTCTACACTCACGGCACATGCTCTTAGGCAGGAAGGGTGATGGTGGCTGTCCCCACCCTAGTTCCAAGCCCTCTTAGCCCACCAGTTGCTCTAGAAGCCAAGCTTCCCATGGCACCTGTCCTTGCCTCAGTCAGTTTTGGCTGGAGTGGCAGGGTCTCAAGGCAGACTCCATGTGAGGAAATCTCTGTCCCTTAGGAAGCAAAGCCAGGAGTAGTTGGTGACTTCCACCAGGTGAGCACTTTACACGGGGACAGCCCCCTCTTTTGTGTGCAGACACAACGTCACCAGGTGCTGGAGGCTGGCGTTCATTTTATTTATTGGACATGGTTTTGTTAACCTTCCACTTGGTACCCACTCTGCGTGGGGGTACACAGGCCAGCTAGGCAAGGTCCTGGGCACGTCTCAACCTTTAATACCCAGCAATCTTCAATTAATTTATTTCCTCTTTTATTTATTTATTTCCAAGGTTTAGGGTGGAGTGGGACAGGATCACGTCACAGGTCAGTGTCGACTGTCACAGAGTGGGGCAGGTGCACCCGTGAGGGAGCAGTAACACCCTGGCCAGAGGAGAGGTTTCCTGGAGCCTGTGATCCCTCGCATTGGAATCTCAAGGATAAGTAAGAGGTAAGGTTAAGATAAAGGCCTCTCACAGCTCTGAAGACCCGGGAGAGGATGTTCTCTAGGGATCTTTTTGGTTCTAAGAACTTAAGATACCCATCAGGAAACTGCATTTGACCAACAATTGGCTGAGGAGATGGTGCTGGGGCTTTGGGGGAGGCTCTCCCCCCAGACCTCACTACAGCTCAAGGGGGCTGCAGGCACCTGGTAGGACACCTGGACCAGAAAGGCCAGGAGGTGTTGAAGACTGGAGACTCAGCTCACGACGTTCTCTGCTTCTTCTTGCTCTCCATTGTGATTAAGTGAGCCCACATTTGCCCTCTCTCTCTTTGTAAAGCCATTCTGCTTTTGCTTTGTACTGTCATTTTAAAGAATCAAGCAATTTTTAATAATCAGTGTTAGGAGCTTAGGATAATATGGTTGATTTTTTTCACATTCAGAAGCAAGTTCCAACCTTTAATACCCAGCAATCTTCAATTAATTTATTTCCTCTTTAAGGACCTCAAGGCAGAGTGAACCATTTTTGCTGTCATGCAACATCCCCAAATAATACTTTATGACACTCGGTTTAGTTAGTGTTTAATAGATTCCGCCTTAGTTAAGGCTGGCATGCAGGCGGCTCCTTGTTCTAGAAATATCTGTTTATTATCAATTTCATGCGGATGAAGCTACCCATTCACTCTTCAGAAACCCTTTATGGCTCCTAATTAAAGTCTTTGTCTGAACACAGAATAATTAATACACGAAATGAAGCCACGGGAAGGAAGTTACTGAAACAGTGTCTTGCCTGTGCATCCAGCAGTACTTAATCATCAGAGTAACACCGTGCTTGCACTTTTGGAGAGAAAACAAGGAGCCGGCTTCATGTTTATGGAACACTTTGATTGCTTCTTCTTGGAGCTACGGAATGAGTCCTATGGACTGTCACCACAGTAAATCACAGGTTCGGAAAATGACTGGGTCTTAAACAGTAGTGTCCTTTTAAAATGACATAATTTGGTGGTGCTCTGGCCTCAAGAGCTGACCTCCAGGAACAACATGGGCTGTTTACACTGAAAGAGGGAACGCGAATGAAAACAAGACATAAACCCAGCGCCGCCGCCGGGATGCTGCTTATTTTGGTTTGGTTTTGGCTTGAAATCTGATACTGTGGAAGGCCATGAAATTGCTCAGTGATGCCAAATAGGGGCCCTAGCTGGCACCCCAGGAACCTCTTCTGCCCCATGAAGGCATTTCTGAATGGGCTGAGAAATGGCTGCTCCCCGAAAGGTGCCAGTACGTATGTCCACATTCAACGAGACCTCATTAGTGGGCAGCGGAGGGCAGAGCGAAAGTTCACAGCAAGCTCTTTTTTGCAAGAATCATAAATAAAGGAGCCTGGCTGGCCCGAGGGACTGGTTCTGGGACAAGAATCTTCTCTTCTGGCAGAGACATCACGTTCTCCGAAGGGGGAGCCGAGGGTGTGAAGTGAGGGGCCCGGGGCATGCCCACCTCTCTGCTTGCATCCTATGGGCACTAGGCGATACCCTGGAGAGAGGTCCTGGGACCCTGGCTCCTTTGGGCCCTGGGCCAAGGAGCCTGGGGCTGAAGAGCGAGAAGGAGGGAGGGAGGCCCGAGAGCCTGACCTCTGTGTTTTGTGTTTAATGCCACCCTGGACATGGCAGGAGCTAGGCTTCTCCTCCCCCCACCCTGCCCTGTCCCAGGCTGCTAGTATATTCTGGGGGGAGGGGGGGAGACATGCCTGATGCAGCCCCAGCTGGGGAAGGGCAAATCCCCCCCCCAGTGTGTTTCTCCTCTTTCCACTGTAGGTCCTTCTTGGGAAATCTGGGATGCACAGAAAAGCAGGCACTTTGAAATCAAAGCTCATCCACAGTCGTGCCTCCCCCAGTCAGAACCTCTCTTGTGTACCTTCACAAGTGCTGTCTGCCCCGCCATCTTCCCTGCCACTGTGTCAGCTGCACATGCTGCTGTCTGTCTGCTAATGGGTTCAGATGATTTGTCCAGGCCGCTGACCATCCCTGTTCAGCCAGTCCTTCCTGCTGCCTGGGTTGTTTCCAAGTTGCACATCTTACAGATTTGAACCCTTTGTGAGGCATCGAGGGGACACCTTCCCTCCTTGGCATCTCCCCCTGGAGCTCACTCCTGCCGACCGCAGCCCTGTCTCTTCCTTCCTCCATGGCTTCAGCAGGCTGTGGGCTCTCTGCTCAACCCGCCATCCATCTGGTGCCCTGGGTGGGGCACAGCCCTTCTTGGTCCCAGCCTGGCTCTCCAACAGAGAGGGTGCTTCCTCTCACAGGAAGCCCAGCTTGAAGTGTGAAGTATGCAGGAGGGAGGGATGCCTGCCTGCCTGCTTAAGGCTTCCAGGATCCAGAGGGAGGAGGAGTGCAGGTCCATGTCTGTGTCCAAAGCAGCTACCACAAATGAGTGGCAAGTCAGGTCCTGCTGGTGCAGAGAAGGAGGCGCTTGTTGGCAGAGGTTGAGATTGAGTTGGAAGGATTTTGCACCAAGTTATGGCTTAGCATCAGAGCTACGCGGTGTTTGAAGGCGTAGGGGTTAGCATGACTGAATATGGAGCCACAGAGTCTTTGTCAAGAGCAAAAGGTTTGTGAATTGGCAGTGACCCAAAATTAATTCAAAATCAAATGCGTCATCAATCCGAGGTGTTTCTTGCAGTACTCTCCCATGATGCATTGTGACTTCATTTGGATATAAACAGGTTGCAGGCGTCATGAAGCTGATTGAGGGCCAGAGAGTGCTGCTGAGCCCTTCGGCTCAGACTGGAGACTCTTGTATGCTATGAACTGTAGTCTTTGTACTGCGCATGTGACGTTTTCTGCTCTTCTACTCAATGGTTTAATTACAGAAGACAAGTCATTCCTCTACCTGTCAGGGTGTCTTCGGACTATATTGTGCTAGACAAACAAACACATTCGTCTCATAGGTATGCAAATTTGCTTTCACCATTAATGCATGATAAAGTTATATGTGTACCAAAGAATTGTTCTAAATGTTTATTATCTGTATATGTTTGGTTTGTAAACCCATTTTATACACATATACCTAGGGTTACGTAAAAATCTTCTCAGGTGAAAGGGGTTTAAGAAGCCCTGCTTTAGCTGAGCTCTGAGGAAGGAGCTGGGTAAGGGAGAAGGGGGGGGTCCTCCCCTGGCCCCCCAGGCAGCAGCCCAAGGCTGGGCTGTGTCCTGTGTATGGAGGCAGGGTCTCCCATCACAAAGGCCAGCAGGGGAGGTGACTGCACTGAGGGGCTGTGATCAGATGACGTGGAGACCGAGTGAGGACTTGACGTGGTATATCTTGTTTCTTCTTTTCTGTGGCTCCTACATATGTAGACATTTCTTAAGTGTCCTTGGAAGCCATTGTCACTGCTGGGGGGAGTGTATCCCGGAGTTCTTGAGGTGGCTGAGGAGGCTGCCTGGACAATCAGAAATCAAAGAACTGAGCTTCTGGTGTGATATCCAGGAAGCATTTATGAAACCTCTAGTGAACAGGGCACTGGACGTCTAATTATTAATCTTTGGGAAACTTGACCCTTCAATTAACAGAGTAATAATTGTACTATAGACCATCAAAGTCCTGCATTATTAATGAGCACTTAAGGTCACTATTCGTTCATTCACTTTACTGTCTGTGATATTTATCACTTGTAATGTGACTTCCTGGTTAATTATACAGAATCATGCCGTATTCGCTTTTGATTAATGTGAAAAGTTCATACAGACTTTGTTAAAAAGAAACATTTATTATGTGTGATGCATTATAAGTCCTTTTTTCCCCAAGCTTTGTCCCATGTACATATGTTTTCAATATTTAGAAAATTTTCCTGTTCAGAGGAACTTCCTAATACATGAAATTGAGAAAATTTAATAAATCATGCGAGCCACCTGTGCGATGCGTGTTTTTGATTGTGATATGATCTTCTTGTGGGAAGGTTGGGGTCATAACTTATGCAAGATGATAAACGCATTTTAAGTTGAGGGAACCGATGTGAAATCGTATTCCAGGCTCCCTTCATTGCTCAGGGGACAGCCAGGGGTACTGGAAAGAGTATGTTCTCGTCGTCACAAGACGTGGGCCGTAATTAGCTGGGTGACCTTGGGCAACTTATTCTGCATCTCGTCATCTCATAAATTAATCTGTATTCGTTGATTAATATCTCCCCAGCCTCCCTACAGAAAGCGCTGAGGATCAAAGATGCCAGAGCCGGCAAGAGGGCTGTGTGCAGTGAAATATGCCCACCAGGTTGTCGTGTTCACTGGGGGTGGAACTCCCCCCATTCCTCTGCTAGATTAGGCATCGTTGCTTGTCATTTCTGGGCAGATGCTGCTTCCAGTTGAGACAGCCAATGTGGTAATGAACTTCTGTGGTATAAAGAAGCCAGAGTAGCAGGGCGTGGTGGCGCACACTTGTAATCCCAGGGGGGCCGAAGGCTGGCTGCGGAGTGAGACCTTGTCTCATAAAAAGCAAAATCCAATACGAAAGAAGGAGGAAAGGAGCAGGCAGGTAGATGTGTCATGATGTGGGGTGAGTTGTACGCCTCCCAAATTAGTATGGTGAGGACTGTAGTCTTGTGCCATGCTGTGGTCCTGTCAGCCTGTCCCAGGGGTGGGGCCAGGCCTCAGTGCTATGATACATTGGCCATGATCTCACCTGGGTGGGTTATGCTGGCCTTGAGGCCTGGAGCCTGCGGGAGCAGGCAGGGGTGGGTGCTTAACCCTGGAAAATGCCCACAGACCAAAGGACTTGCTTTGAACCAAAGGATGTCCAGGTGCTAATGGACAGAATGGGCTGAGGGCCTAACAGCGGTGTGGTCAGCAATCACCCTGCAGGCCCCAGGCATGGTTTCTAGCATGAAAGTAGGTGGGACTGGTTCTTGCTCCTGTCTTTGAAAAAGGGTTCTAATTACACATGCATGTGTCATGAAGGGAGACAGAAGTGAACATTAGAAGAGCCATAGCCAAGACTCTTGGGAATATTCCAGAACATTGTGTCCAATCACCTGTTTTACACTGCGAAGAGAAGCCACCAGGAAGTGGCCTCCTATGTGCATGTAGGAAGGTGGCCATTCAAAGGACCTCTGGAGAGGGGACTGTGGCTCAGCGGTAGGTGTGGAGGGAGCCCAAGTCCCAGAAGAAGGCCCTGTGATTTGGGGCACCATTAGATCTGAGAGTCACGGACCAGCAGCGTTGAGACCCTGGTGTTTGGGGCATTGTCAGTCAGTCAGGAAATGAACAGAAGTTACAGGATGGGAAGGAAAACCATGTGCTTCATGTGTTCAAGCAGAATGACTCCGTGTACAGAAGCCAGAGGCACAGGAAATTAAATGGAAGGCCTGAGCAAACAGCCACCAGGCCGGCAAAGCTGATTGAGGGCTGGAGTGTGTGGGAACCCCACATACTGGGTGCGAAGTTCCTGGTGCACAGAGCAGTATGCCTGGGAGACTGTCCTCTGAGACGGGGGGGTGGGGGGAACCTTATTCGGTTGATGACAAGTTTTCTTGGATAAGGAAGCCACGTGGCACTGAAAGAACTCCTTGGCACCATCTGAGCCCAGCTCAGCCCTCTGCCATCTTTCCTGGCTTCCCATGGAGGCATCCTGGGCTCTGATTGTATTGCCCAGACCAGTGAAGACTTTCCTGAGCTACAAATAACAGCTACAAGAAATGCCGTCATTTAAAACAGTTTTGAGGGGGCTGGAGAGATGGCTCAGCGGTTAAAGCACTTGCCTCCAGTGCCTAAGGCCCCAGGTTCAATTCCCCAGGACCCACATATGCCAGACCCACAAGGTGGTGGCCCTGGTGTGCTCTCTCTCTTTTTCTCTCTCTCTCTGTTTGAAAATGAATAAATAAAATATTTTTTAAAAAACGGTTTTGACCAATTACCCACCATCTTTGGATAAGGTGAAGATTTCTTTTGGTCAATAAAATAAATATTGCATTTCTGATCCAAGTGCTCCGACCTGTCTAAGGGCTCCTGAAGCCTTGCTGTTTGCTCTTCAGGGCTGGTCGAGTTGTCACCCATAATCTAGGATGCGTTTGAAGGACTGTGCTCCATGCGTGGCACCAAATATTCTCAAATTGGAGTTGCTTATAACAGTATACCAAGAGACAAGGACTGGAGAAAATCGTTTCTTCATCAGGACAGTGGCTCTGTGTGTTGGGATCCCTGAAGTGTTGTGTATAGCTCAGTCCCTGATCACCTCTACCTGAGCAAAAGGACTCTGTCTTGCTTGCTGGACATCACAAACCTGAGCTATTTTGCTGTCAAAAAAAAAAAAAAAAAGAATCAGCAAAAAATGTGTGCAGAAAACATTTATTTTGTATGGACATTAGGAAGCACTTCCGTTTTCTTTCTTTCTTTCTTTTTTCTGGAGGCCAGAACCCTCTTTGAAATTCATGTTTGATAAATTCCCTGGCTTTCCGAGTAATTTAACTGTCTATAGGGCTGCTGATCCTCAGAGTGTAGCATGGAACCTTGGGGACTTGTGCACCATTTCTGCATATCCAAGTTCAAATATATGCTCAAGATTGGTTTAAATTTTAAGTTGTTGATCTTACTTCTGATAGATTTGTTAGCTTATCCTGCATCTCATTTCTCCAACCTTGACCAAATCCTCAAATTCTCTCTTCTTAAACACGTCTTGGCTAAATTCATTGATTGCATTAGTGAAATGGCTATGGGACAGTTGCTCTGCAAGCATGAATAGGGTTAGTCTTGTCTCCTGAAGCCCAGAAAAGGCTGATAACCTGGCAGTCAATTATCTCCTGCTTTCTGATTCGTTCTGAGTCTGAAGTAGAGACCATTATCTTTCAAGTCTATTCAGGATTCCCTTACAATCTTTGCCACTTTTAACAGATTTTTTTTGCAAACTTTCATTCAACTGGTTATGCAGAATAAAATATAATTCCAGGTTATCCAAATCAATTTCTTTATATTTATTCTTAAAATTCTTGACTTTTTTTTGTTACGACAAATATTACATTTCCAAATAATTTTAGGCGTGATTACTAATAAAAATAGGTAACTGAATTTTTATTCCCACCCCATCTTCATGAAAATTTCTGGCATTAATACCCGGTAACTTAATTGTACGAACACTGAACTTAGATTTGTTGTCTCCAAAAACTACCTTCTTGGAGGCATGTCACGGTCCCCAAAGCTCGTTGACACATGTCTACTTTTTGAAGCTGTGGCCTTCTCAGTCACCTTGTACTGTGATTTGTATCTTCTTGAGGAGGAGACTGGTTTAGGTGGTTAGTGGTTCATGTGGCCAAGACAGAGAAGATTCTAGAATGCAGGTGCCCCATACCCCCGACTTAGGTTTGTGGAATGGCACCTGTCCCCTATGTAGCCTGCTTCCATCTTCTGGAAAGGTCTTTTCGGGCCAGGCATTTGATGGCAGATTCCAGGTAACCATCGTGTGTGTCCTTTCTCTCATTCTGCCTGACCTGCCAGGTTCTTTGCACAGGAAACACCCTGCCGGCATTACCCACCGCTATTCCTCCTTCAAGTCAGCTTGGAATCTTGACTCATTTCTTCCTCTTTATTTCTTTTTTTTTTTTTCTTCTCCATGAGGAAATTAGTCTAAAGGAAAAAAAAATCCTTCTGTGTGGCCTGTTCCACAAGACTCAGGAAGTTTCTCTCTTTGGTTTTCAGGTCCAACCGGACCTGCAGGGCCAGAATTCAAATTCTCAGTCTCTGGGGCAACATTTTAATAGAGTTTTTGCTGGTGTTAAAGCTTAACTCTGGTGTTATATTCATACCCCACCATGGAGGTTTAACCACCCAATTTTATTAGCAGCAAAATAAAAGTATCGGGAAAATGAAATCTCGGTGCCTGTATCACGGGAGGGAGCTGTCTGCCCCCTTTTCCCAATGGTAATTTATATCTTCTTGGATTACGGTGCATGTAAACTTGGAGAGCAGTAAAAAAGAAGCCATTTGAGAACATTTCTGACTTAAATGAATTATGTGTAGGAAAAGAATACCCAGCCCATATTATCTTTGCCTTTTAAGGACATAAAGCCTGGACGGCAGGACGATTCGGGAGAGCAATGCACACTGGACAGAGGCCGCTTGATCAGCTCAATTAATCGCCCTGGAAGATGGAGATGAGAATCAGGAGGGTGTTGAATCTGAAAACTCTTTTCAAATTATTTCTTGTCTAAGCTTATTGGCCCGTAGAAGGAAGGGTCTTGGGTCTGAGGCTCTCTAGGCTCTCACTATAACTCCCTTTACCACAATGGCTCCTCTGCTTTATAGACGGTGCCCACCAAGCCCGGAAAATAAGAGGCAGGGATCACCTGGACCACTTACATTTTCACAGCATCAAACTCAAAATGTGAACAGAAAATTAGAGCTGAGGCGGCTCGGAGGAGTCAAATCGGATCAGCTCCATGCTTGAACGCTTGGACGGAGAGGCGTTCCTCCTTCAAACACACGGCCCTGGTCGCCAACTCAAAGCCCTTGTCCCAGCTGTCACTAACTTTCCCTTGTCACTTCAAGCTAGGTGACAATTTCTTTGTCCATAGTGTGGGGATAATGATGGCCCTGCCCTAGTTCTGTGGGAAGGATCCAACGGGCGAGAAAGTGCTTAAAAAAAGATGAAATGAGGATAGAGCCTGGCCTCCAGGCAGGGCACGTCAGGAGACATTTGTCACCCAATCTCTGAGCTCCTCACCTGGGAAGGAAGCAAGATGAGAAGTTAGCATTCATCCTTTTCCAGGTTACAAAGTAGGCACCTACTTGAACTTGCCCTTGAACGTGCCCTTGAGGTAATCAGTGGCTACCTTTGGTGTAAGTCTCTCCTTAGAATGACTTGCTGCTTATCTGAGCTTCAGGTTGAACGGATCCTATTTCCTAATGACAGATTTGGCAAGCCTGGCTTTCTTGATTTTTTTTTTTGGTTTTTCGAGGTAGGGTCTCGCTCTAGCCCAGGCTGATCTGGAATTCACTCTGTAGTCTCAGGGTGGCCTTGAACTCATAGCAATCCTCCTACCTCTGCCTCCTGAGTGCTGGGATTAAAGGCGTGAGCCACCACGCCCGGCTTTTCTTGATTTTTTCTCCAGCAGGTACCCATCTTTCCTTAGGCCAAATGTACTCACCAAGCCTGGTAGATTAGACACTGGCATTTCCAGGAGAGCTTATGTTTTCAGGGCTCTGGCTAATGGAGTCAGAAGACAGAGCATGCCCCTGTCTGGCCGGCCCCTTCTGCACATGATGCTGTTCTGGGGTACCTGGGCCATGACTCACCTGGCTCGGCCTGTTTTCCCAGCTCTCACGTGGACACCAGCACTTAGCCTAGAGGGCTGTTGTGAGGAAGCACAGAGCTCTGGACCCTGGGTATGGTGGCATTTCCATATACTTTTCTCTGGGAGATCTAGCCAAGCACTCGACCTCTATGTTAGGAAGGTTGGTGGGGGCAGAAATCTCATTCTAGGTCCTGTCCCTCCAGCTTAAGGTCCCCGTGTCTTCCTGTGGCTTATGATCACTGCCAGGATCTATTTCTAGGGCTACGGTGGTCACTGAGGTGGCTCACATCTTCAAATGCCATCGAGAAGCCTAAGTAATGTGAACCCTTCTGATCTCTCTGTCCCCAGCCATCACAAAGACAACGGAGTCCACCATAGTGACTTTTGGTGGAAGATGTCAGGGAGCCAGAGCCTGGCAAGAGACAATTCTGTGCACAACCCCTCCCAGCCACCCTCCACTGCCCTGAAACTCCAGCCTCCCTCTGGCTTCTCCATGGAGGCAGGGGTCATGCTCAAATTCCCTCCCTCAGCCATCCTGGACACTGCCCAGAAAGCATAGGTCAGCCTGGCTTCCCCTGACCCAGCCATTCTCCGTGGAGACGGATCCCCCACATCCATCTGGACCCACACCTTGACTTTCTCATGGGCTCTTCCTCTCGGCTGCACTTGGCCTTCTGAAGCTTCCACTTCCTTCTGCTCTCCTGAAACCATTTCTTAAGGCTTCCCCTGGGTCCCCTGAAGTGTCAGTCCCCTCTGGCCAGGCAGCTCTGTTCCTCTTCCTGAGTCTTTGTGGGCCATTGTGAAGGCAGGCTTTGGTTGCTAGCTTGCAAGCTTTCTTTCTCTTTTTGTGCCCAATTGTCCTTTATACCCACCAAGGGCGAAGTTGTACCATCCCCCACCCGCTAGTGATGGATGGAAAAGAAATTGTACCAATTGATTGAGATAAAAATATTAGTGCTCCACTATGGAAGGGCCGAATTAGCCATCAGAAGTAGGTGTGGAGAGGATTTTAAGAGTTTTTTTGATTAATTCTCATGACGCCAGGCCCTGTGACACCGGGCTTTATGTGCTGTGATGGGGGAGGAGGAGGGGGTGGCAACGGGTAACTGCAGGCTTCCTACCTTCCTCTGATTTATTAGCCTACTGTTTTGTAATATGAAATAAGGGCCCTGCAGACCTGAGGGGGCTCCTTTTGGAAGGGAAGGTTCCCCTGGGTGCGTGTGTTTGTGTTTTCTGGAATGGGGCTCAGAATTTCAGAGGCTGAGTCAAATAGGCAGAACAGGGTTTTAGTTCATGGAACCAGAAAGCAGAACAGCCCAAAGAGCCCTTCCTATCCAGACAGATGTCACTCAGCACCAAGGCGAGACAGCCCATCAATTCTCTTATCCGTGTGCAGGAGAAAATCCCAATTTAACAGTGTTGAGAGCAAATAATTATTAACAAGAAACATTTTTGACAAGGACTCATTTGTCCTTATTTGAAAAATAAAGCAACACTCTGCTCCTTCAGTTTCCTTCGGCATTGCTCCTTCTCTCTGCACTCCTCTGTGTCATTCCTGCAGAGGCCTTTCCTGATTGTCGCCTCCTGACAGTGCCGTGACCGGACGCAGCCCCGTTTAAGATTTCCTCCTATTTTTATTGACAATTTGTATACAGAATATATTTTGAACGTAATCTCCTCCCATTTCTTTCGGTTGTCCCCCCCTCATTCCATGGAACCCCTTTTTCTTACCAACTAGTTCCTTTCCTACTTCGAGGTCTTACTGTTTTTTACTTGTGTGTGTGACCCACTGGGTTTAATTAGGGGTGTCTGCATGAGCATGGGTGGAGGGTTCCTTACCAGAGCACGTACAACTTACCAGTAGCTACACCAGTGACTGCCAGTAATTCCTCCAGCAGGGCCCCACCATCCAGGATGGAATGCTGATAATCCCAATATTGTGCAGGTCTCGTGCAGGTCACGACAGTCACTGTGAGGTCATGAACGCAACAGCTTTTTCATATGCAGAACACAGCGCTCCACCCCATCCTCTGGCCCGTACATTCTTTCCACAATGTTCCCTGCGTCTTGGTGGGGATGAGATGTTCCACCCAGTGCATGTAGGTAGAAATCAATTTTAAGCATGGAAGTCGGAAGGTGCAGGCGCCCCAAGTTTGTGGTTCCATCTAACAGGTAAAAGGATTACCATGTAAGCACTCAATGTTCATCTCAAGTGTGACACACAAAGCCCACGTTTTCAATTAGTAGACGTATCCTTAAATTTCACCTGAAATTAATTTATAAATACCTTGCATGAAATATAACTGGCAAGCATGGCTGACAGCAAGAGGATCTCATATTTGTTTTTTAAAATATTTTATTTATTCATTTTTTAAGGAGAGAGAGAGAAAGAGAGAGTGAGAGAGAGAGAGAGAGAGCACCAGGGCCACCACCTTGTGGGTCTGGCTTATGTGGGTATTGGGGAATTGAACTGGGGGCCTTAGACACTGGAGGCAAGTGCCTTAACCACTGAGCCATCTCTCCAGCCCGAGGATCTCATATTTGTTGACAACCACAGTGGAACAGGTTGGTCATCACTTCCGATGGCAGCTACTTTTGTCACTCTCAGGAGGTTGGGCTTCTCTTTGTCATTTTTTCCTTTCCGATAGGAGTATTGGCAAGTTAAACATGACCACTACAATATCGCTCAAGCTTGCTTTGGAAGAAGCATCTAGAATCAGATTAAACAAACTAGCTACTCTGACCACTTCCTTTTGCTTCTTCTTTCATGTTGGAAGCCCAAGATGCGGAGGGCAATCTCCCTGGCTCTCTGGCCATGATGTCCCCACCCTGCTTTGGGAAAAAGGGACTTTGTTACACAAAGGAGCTCTGGAGATGATGTCTTGGGAGTTTTGTTTAATAAGATTGGAATTATGGCTAACTGGTGGAGAATGAAGTATCCCATTATTTTATAAGCCTACCAGATGCAAGCCCGAACACAAATGCATATAATACAGGGCCTGCATGGAAGGCATGCTCCGAGGATGCCAGGGGAGCAAGGGCACCCAGGGGTCATGAGGTCTTTTTTCACAAGCTCCAGCTGCCTGTAGAGCTCCAAGCAACAGCAGGCAGCAGGTGGGCTTTGCTAATATAGCCTTGTTTCCATTGATTGGATACTTGGGAGAGAGGTTGACACTGATCAGGAATTGTTTTGCTAGGAGCGCTAAGCTTGGTGAATCTGGATGCCGGGCATCATGTCCAGGGGGCTCCCACTCACCCTTCCAGTGCCATTGGTCCACACAGCACCCAAGTGGGAGTACCAACTCCCTCCTGGGTGGGCCTGAGAAGGAATGGTCAGCTGGCCCATTCTGGTCCAGGCATGCGCTGCTTAGAGACGTGTGGGGCCTAGTGATGCTGACGCCAGGGGGAAACAGAACAGCTTCAGACCTACCAATGATGGAAGGAGGCATGTACCCGGCACTGTCCCTGCTGCCTGGCTTCTCCAACAGAGGAGCCCCAGTTCTCATGCCTCCTTCCCAGGACAGCCAGGGGGAAGACTTCCACAGCGCCTTGTTGCTCTCCCTCAGGGGTAGATTTTGAGCTGCAGAATTTATGAGTTGCACATTTATTTGATTTGGCTTTTGGTTAAATTTTTTTTCTCTCCTCTTGTCAACCTGACAATCTAAGGGCAAAGGATGGCAAGCCTGGAGAAGAGGCTGTAAACGATATTCCTGGAGGCTTCCTTACCGAGGCCTTCCAGCTGCCTTCCTCCTCCCACACTCCCCTTCTCTCCCCATCCCTTCCTCCTCCTCTTTTCTGTTGCCTGCTCAGAGCAACCAGAGTACTCCATTCTAAATAAATAAATCCCGAAATAAATATGGATGGGAAGCTCATTAACATTACCTGTCAAATCCCCAAGCACGGAACCCCAAATGGCCCCCTGGGCCTCCCAGTAATTTCTGGAAAGCACATAAAAAAAGATGGTCGGGGGTATATTTGTGGAAATCATTAGCAGAGTGGGGGAAGATATGCTTATAAGTCAATATTTCTTGTTGACACGACCTTAGCTCTACTGTGTGACAACTCTTCTCATCGGAGGGAGAGACATATGGCCCAAGTTTTATGACAGATGTCAGGAATCTTGGGAGGGGGCACAGAGAAGATCTTGGTTATATTTTTTTTCCCTTTTAGCTGACATGGATGTATGGGACATTTTGTCAACCTAATGACCAATTCTTTGGTTCTGCTGATCACACGGTGGCAGAGTGGAGTGACCCACTTTTCAAAGGGTAGTAAATATCATTGGAGGCTAAATTTATGATAGAAAAGGTCCAATGAACAAAGACTCACCCTGCATTCCTAGAATCATAGAATACTGGATTTATTCCACACTTCCCAGGCAACCTGCTTATCTGAGGGCTTATAGGCACCAAAGAAAGGTCTCTGGGAGCCCTCTACTGAGATGGCCAGGCCTCTGACCTTGTCGATTCTGGAGACAGTAGAGATCAAGGTATTTGGCTTCCAAAGAAATATTTTTGTGGTTTTTTCATTTTGGAATTCCTAAGCAGAACCTTTGGCATGGCCTAACTTAGATGTCATGGAAGATCCTAGAACAAAGTGCACTCCCAAAGGGCAGAGGTGACATGCCTGCTTGGAAAGAGGGCCTTCCTTACTTCCTCGAAGGAGGGCAACCAAGCGACACGGGCAGATGACACTTGCAAGGGAGCCAAGGCGAGTGTTGGGAGGAGGCAGGCTTAGGCTGAGATCTGGCCACTGGATGTGGTTCGAGAGGAAGGAAGGCATGGGCATAGCAGGGCCATGCAACTAGAGTATAGTTGTTATGACAAGGCCATGGGCCGGCTGGAGGCTCTCTTGGAAGCATCCTGTGTTCCTGAGGAGTGGCTTTGCTCTGACCCTGGACTTGGTTTGTAAGCACAAAGGACTCTCAGCTATGGCCATGATCTCTCTTTTCTCAGTGTCCACTCTCTCTTCTTCCCTCACTCATCCTCTCTCTTTCCCAGCACTGAAGTGTCACCGCCCCTCTCCCCCACCTCAAGGGCTGCATTGATCGTCTAAGTGACTATGACAGCATTTGGCCACTTCTGCCTGTTGGCTAATGGCACCGACTTGTCAACTGACTGGTCCAATCTCTCTCTCTCAGTCCTGCCCATCTTTTCTCCACCACAAACTCCGTCCTCCACATTGGAAGTCTTCCGGCTTCCTATCCAAGGCCAACTTGCCTCTCGTCTGCTGGTCTCACCCATCTCCATCCTGAGAGCATTATTCTGGACTTCATATCCACCCGATTCATTTCCTTCTTCCACGGTACCCCTTCCTGCTGCTCCCTTGCCTCCCCAGCACTGCAGAGAACAGAACCTATACTCAGGCCAGGGGGAGGTTACAGGAGGGATTGCATTTCCCTGGGCCCTAGGAGGTTGACCAGATGCCTTTTGTCTGGCCTGTCTATTGTAGTACCAGCAGGTCTCTGCCACCTGTCAAACCCTGCTTTCCCGTCCAGCTGAGTTGAGTGGAGTGAAAAAAAAATCTTGACCTGGTTCTGGACTGCTTCTTCATTGTTCAGCCTTTGATGGGTTTGCACAATGCCTTGGGTTAGAGAGAACGGTAAGAGTCTATTCAGGCCTCTTCTTAGCCCTGACTCAGAACACAGGGAAAGTAGTTTCAGGGGTAACTTCACATATGTAACTAACCGTAAGTCAAACAGCAACCCGAACTGGGAAATGCCATTGAAAAGTAGATTTTTGAATTAGGAGTTCCATTTCTAGGAAGGTTTTTTTTTTCCTTTTTTCTTTTTGGGTGGTTACTGGGACTCCAAACTGAGGGTGTGACACATAATAAACTACACTAGCCCTTCAAGACAGTTTTAAGTCCACTTTTGTTTACTTGCTTTTTGTAATTCGTCTTTGTGTGTTGTGTTGTGTAGTGTGTGTGTGTGTGTGTGTGTGTGTGTGTGTGTATTGGGCATGCACATGCCACCGTGTACTTGTGGGGGTCAGAGGACAATCTCAGGGTCAGTCCTCACCTTCCGCCTTGTCTGAGACAACATCTCTCTTGTTTGCTGCTCGGAATACCAGGTGAGAAACCCTAGGATTCTCCATTTCCCACTGCCATGAGCACATCGAGATTCCAGACACGCATGCTGCTTACAACAGGCTTCACGTGGGTTCCTGGTGTTAAAACTTGGCCATCAAGCTTTGAGAGCAAAGGATGTCAATCACTGAACCATCTCCCAGCCCCCAAATTCATCTTTTTTAAAGGAACAGCTTCTATTTCCTTTAATGGAGTTGAGTATCCAATGGAATTTGTGCATTAAAAACTTCTATAAGAAACAGCGACGGATTTAAGGGACATGAACAGTCTCTCTCACTGTGACACACTCTCTGTTTCCTCAGCTCTCGGGCCCAGGCTTCCATCCAGTGTCCTATGCATTCATGGCAAAGAGGAGGTTAAATGGTCTACTTTACTCATGGCTTAATTATGTTATTTTACTGTTCCCCCCAAACCTGACACAAGGCAAATTTACATTACTGTGCTCCTAATTAGCCAACAATCCTTAAGGAGTTGAATGCTACATACCCAAAGTAATTTCCTTCTTCACTAAATATGAATTTCCTGTCGTTAGGCTAGAAAGATTGGAGCAATGACAGAAGGTGTCTTGATGACAGCCCTCAACAGGTCTGTCTCCCAAGTCACACTGCTGCTGGCAGGAAAGCCTCAGAACTCCAGCAGCACCCACCGTGCAGTAAATAAGCTGGGTCATTGCCCGAGCTGAGCCGCCTTGCCTGCCCCTCAGAAGTCAGACCTCGTAGGCGCAGCTTCTGGTTTTGAAATGAAATCGGCTGTGCGTTTCTTTGCCCGAGATCCACACCCTGCCACATCTGTTTCACGCTTTGGGTTAGAAATGCGTCCATGTCACTTAGCGTGGGACCCACAGGCAGCTGATGAGCTGATGGGCACTTCAGATTGCAGGTTCCCTGAGAGGCAGAGCTCTGCGTCTTCCTATGGGGTCCTCTGCTTGCTGCCTGCGCTTGCTCCCAAGGTTGATGCCTCCTGTTCCAGAGCTCCTTTCTCCTTCCTCCTCCTCCTCCTCCTCTCTTCCTCCTCCTTCTCCTCTTTCTCCTCCTCCTCCTTCTTCTTCTTGTTTCTCCTCCTCCTGCCCCCCCACCATTCCTTCACTTCTCCCATCTTGCTTTTTTTGAGACAGGGTCTCCAAATCCAGATTGGCCTTGAATCTATGGCCCTCCTGCCTAGGCCTCTCGAGTGCTGGAGTGTGTCACCAGGCCTGGTATGCTCCTTATCTGTGACAGGACCCCGGGTGGCCCAGGTCTCTCTTCACTGTGCATGGCCATGTGGCTTCGGGGAAGGTGGGTTATAGCCTTATAGCCGCTGCCTTGAGCACTGGCAGCTGTGAGCCCAACTTCTCAGTCTGTTCGGCCCTTCGTCCTCACAGGCACCTTCCTGCAAGTGTTCAAGCTCGCTTACAGCTGCAGATTGCTCCTCAAGTGAATTCATTCATGCAGTCTGTCATGTGTGATCTAAGCCAGTTCCCCTCTGCTGTCCTGTTCTCCTAGACAGGTTGGGTAAAAGCACGTGATGCTCTGTCCAATACGAAGCTGGGGGTTCTTGTGAGAGGTGTGAATGAATGACTAACAAAGTGACAAGAGAGCGACTGCTCCATTCTGGTCTGCTGACCCGCCGACTGCATGGGACCCCTGAAACTAAGACGGGCGAAGAGAGGGCTGCAGGTGGCAAGGTGACAGCAGCCTGGCGTATGGCCCCTGTCCAGCAGTAACAGCTCTGGAAGCTAGTTTTGGTGTTCACTGGTGATCAATTCCCCATTGTGTGACCTGTTCCATGGGACTTTCTGTGACCTGAAGTTAAGAGCTTCTGGTATACTCCTTTGCAGTGGGTAGGAACCAAAACCTGAGCTGGGGCCATGGTGACGGTGCTGACACAGTTCATTAGCTGAATACAATGAAATCAGAACCCTATGGTCATGCTAAGTGGAAAGTGCATTTGAGGCCTTCCTGGCCTGTGCGACCAGATTAAGCCACTAGAATTTGCGGCTTTACCTTTGTTTGGCTACACGTAGGTGACCTGGAAGGTCATTGACATATGGTCACCTGTGACCTAGCTGAGCTTCTAGTGTGGATTTTGTATGTCATGAATACATGACTTCCAACCCTGGGAGCACCCCACAACTCTCCCATAAGCTTGAGGGTGGGTCTCTTCTTGTCTGTGTGGACACATTCCTTCTTTTTTTTTAACATTTTATTTATTTTTAAGCAGAGAGAGAGAGAGAGAGAGAGAGAGAGAGAGCACCAGGAGCATATGTAGATACTGGGGAATTGAACCCAGGGCCTTAGGCACTGGAGGCAAGTGCCTCGACCGCTGAGCCATCTCTCCAGTCCACATGAATATGGGTGTGTGGTATGCATGCATGTGTGTATGTGTGCTGGTGCTCCTCTGCATGTGTGTGCACGTGTGTTGAAGCCTGAGGCAGATGTTAGGTTCTTCCTCAGTCACTCTGGACCTTATGTTTTTGAGTCATGGTGTCTCATTAAACACAGAACTCACCGCATCAATTCTTGGATCCTCCTGTCTGCGCCCCAGTGCTGGGGTTACAGGTGCACACACATCCGGCTATGACGTGGGTGTTGGGAATCCACACTCATGTCCTCACGGGGCTTGGAAAGCATCTTACTGACTGTGCCATCTTCCTGGCCCCTCACTGGAAAGACTTGAAGACTGACTCAAACCATTTTCTCATGAGGGTGTGTTATCCTCCTCCTTCACACCTGCCAACACACACCAACTCACAACCCAGATGTCCAAACACAGACACCCATTTACACACACACTCCTCACACCCACATTCACACGCACTCCTCACACCCACCTACACACAACACTCCTCACACCACCTACACACAACACTCCTCACACCACCTACACAATCACACTCCTCACACCCACCTACACACTCACACTTCTTACACCACCTACACACAACACTCCTCACACCCACCTACACTCACACTCCTCACACCACCTACACACCTCACATCCACCTACACATGCACACTGCTCACACACACCTCACGCCCACCTACACACTCACACTTCTTACACCACCTACACACACACTCCTCACACCCACCTATACACACTCCTCACACCCACCTACACACACACTCCTCACACCCACCTACACACACTCCTCACACACACCTACACACACACTCCTCACACACACCTACACACACACACTCCTCACACCTACCTACACATACACTCCTCACACCACCTACACACGCAGACTCCTCGCACCTATACACACACACATTCCTCACCCCCAAAGTTCTGTGCTCAGGCTGCAGATGAAGAAAAAGCAAATTGAATGAGGGTTGGGAACCGGGAAGCAGACCTCTAGACAAGTCAGTGGAGAAACACTGCCTGGTGGTGGCATCCTGAAGTGACCTGTGAGGTCTTGGTGACCATCCTTCACCCGGGGAGATCACTGACTGGTGGGGAGATGAGGGATGTTCTATGCTTGCTATCAGCTTGCTAGAAACGCCATCCAACTGTTGGTGCCCCCCAGGGGGGGTCTTCAAAGGGCCAGGACATTCTCTGGGCATGTCACATGTCCTTTATAAGGCCTCTGTAGGCCGGAGGGAGGAGGCTGCAACTCAATGCTAGGAAACCATAGTAAGGACTGATTTTTCATGATCTTGTAAAACTTGAATCCTCACAAATTTGTGTGGCCCTTCCGCCTGGTCTCTGGGACTCTTCTTTGCTCAGGCATGGTGTCTGAGGTCTGTCCATTTGCATGGAATTACTGAATTAAACAATATATTGGGCTAATTCTGTAGAATCACAGGGATTTAGAGAGAAAAGCAGAGAGCATGAATCCTTTGGTGATAACCAGGAACAAGCTGAGTGAGAGTCCTGCACAGTCCAGGATCAGCTTTGCTGAAGCCAGAGACAGAACCTCAGAGAGCCACCATCTCCCTGGGAGCCTCATCCATGAAGTAAGGCTGGAGTGACTCCTGAGGGAGGACATATGAGACTAAGACTTAGGGATCCATTGGGGACAGTGGCAATGGATGGGGCCTATTTGTCAGCAAGGATAACTTTAGTTCAAGTGTGTGTGGTCAAGTCTCCATGTCAGGACATAGAAGGAAGTGAGGAAGGGAGGGAACAGCCATCACGGACACTGTGAGGGGGGCAAGAAGATTCCTAAAAAGTCCTTATCAGAAGACTTTGAGAAGGGTGACAATGACAACTTGTGAATTAGGGTGCAAGTCACGCCTGAGGTCTGCCAGAGATCAAGAGACACACTTTTAAAGCTCTTTCTATGGCTTGAGTATGGTGCATCCCCCCAGAAATGATGCTGGCATTTGTCACTGTGGTGTGTTTTGGGGAATGGGCCTTTTGGAGATGGCAAGGTTGTTAAAAGAAAGAAATGTCTTTCTCAAGGGGTCTGGGTCCATTCTCCTGGTAGTGAGTTCTCGCTCCCAGACTGCATGAGTCACCTTGAGGATGAGTTACCACAAACTCAGGCCACCCCTCACTCGTGCCTCTTCTCTCTTACACACTCACTGGCCCATCTGCTTTTCAATCCATCATGAATACCATGCAGCCCTCTCCAGATACAGCTGCCCGATGGTAGACTTCTAGTCTCCAGAGCCGTGAGCCAAAATAAGCTTCTCTCCTTCATAAATGACTGATCTCAGGTGGTTTGTTACAGCCACAAAAAAAAAAAAAAACCCCGACTAAGACGGTACTTTAATCATATAGTGGAGCTACTTCCCAGCTGTAGATCTGGAATTTATCAATGGCTTATTAGCAGAGATATGTAACACTTTGGTGTGGTGCTCAAGTTAATTAAACTCAATTAGAAATCAGTTATTTGATTTTGAATAGATACATTGGCAGTTGCTTCTGATGAAAACAAATCTGTTCCTTGAAGATCCAATGGGTTCCCTGGAGTGCAGACACTGGGCCCGAGGGACCACGGGGATGCAGGTATCTTCTTAGGCTCTGACACGACATCCTGAATTTCCTTATGCCTCCTTCCCTCCAAAGGGCTGCTCGGGGCAGTGGGCAGCCATGGGAGTCTTTCTCATTAAAGCCTAAGCACCAACAATTTGAGGTTAGTTGAACACTTTTTTTCCCTCTGATGTCTGCATTTTGAAGTCCCTGTGAAAACCCACGGTAGGTACCCCCTTGAGGTGTTACTTACGCTGGAAAGTTATTTGCTTTTGGGAATCTGATTTCATTTATTCATCTTTCAAAACGGATCGTCAGAATCCAGAGGTGAGAACGGCTGAGCAGGAAGTGTTTTACATGTCGTGTCTTCTTTTCAGTTTAAAGGACATGATTCCTGCCAAGATGCTTTCCCTTCAGGGTGAAATTTAAGTCTCTTTAGGACAGGAGAGACTCAGGGATATTTTGTGACATCCCTCGGGGTTCTAGAATATTCCATGAGTTTGATATGTTTGTTAAGACATGTCAAAATGTTATGGTAGAGTTTGATAGGTGTTTGTGTGGGATTGTATGCATGTTGGGTATGGGTGTGTGTGCACATGTGTGTGCCTGTGGTAGATGCCAGAATTTGATTTTGGGGTACCACCCTTGCTCGCTCTCGACCTTATATTAGAGACAGGGTCTTTCACTGAACCCAGAGCTAGCCAATTTAGCTAGAGAAGCTTCCAGCAAGTCCCAGAGATCTCTGTCTCACCTCCCCGGTGCTAGGATTCCAGGTGCCCATGCCAAGTCCAGTTTTTCATGGGTACTGGGGCTCCCACTCAGGTCCTGATACTTGTGTGGCCAGCCTTTCTCTTACCGAGCATCTCCCCAGCCTCATAAAGCTTGGTGTTTATAATGTAAATTCATGGTCACTCTTGGATTGTGACAGGGCTCATAAAACCCCAGATGTCCTGGGATCCAGACACTGGACCCTGAGTTCCGGCTCCAGCCAAGTTTCCACTGTCTAAAGTGCACAACATGGCTGTCAGCAACTTGAGTTTATTGCTCAAGACAAGAACTTCACAGGATGAAACTTAAAAAATTTAAGCTGGCAAAACAATTTTGAAGCAACGAGTAATTTGCAAGCCCAGGCCACGCATGGCTGGGTCTGGATGTGAGCCGCGCAGGTGTGCAGGTCCGCTTCTGAACTGTCTCGCTGAGCGCAAAGGGTTTTAGCATCACTCAGAAGTGCTCTGAGGAGCACTCCTGCTGTATCGGAGTGCTTTCAGAGTGCATGGAGAGCCTGTGTGCAAAGCAAGAGAAGAAGTCTGAGGGAAAGAAGCACAGGGTGTGATTGGATTCGGGGAGAAATTTAAGCTGTGCAAGTACAGCCCGTCACAGGGAGACAGAAGTGTTTCATTCATAATTCAGGCCGACAGTGGTCAGAGTGTCATCGTCTTTTTCACTGCTGTGCTCATGAACCAATCAGAAGAGCCCTGTTAGACAGTCAGTCGTGTAATGAACTTGAAACCAGCTCTAGCCAACCACGGGCGCCCCCAGCATTTTCCTGTGATGGTGTCAAAGCGGCTAGCACCTCTACGGATGCAAACCCTCCCCTAAATCATATAAACTTAACCCAGTTTGCTTATTGGAAATCTCCGAAAAAGAAATTAATTATCTTTGCATGTTTTGGAATCACAATTTATGGGATCATTTTGGAATCTCTCACTGAAGTTGAATTGAGTTTTTCCCCCTGGCATCCATCAGACGGGATCCGTCTTTCAGAGGATTGTCAGGGAAGATGGGGTATTATTACCTTCATCTTCATTTTGTGTCTGCAAACGACTTGGGAGGTGTGGAACCGGGCCAGGGCTTTACAGACTTAACCCCATTAGAAGAACTATTTCTTGAGGAAGGCTGACACCCCCTGAAGGTTGCATCTTTCCTGTGTTTTCCAGATGACGTTCTCCAGATAACTCGAAGTGTTCCCAGTTCATCTGAACGTGAAGTCTGGCCAACCTACACAAGGCCACACGCTGTCTCACTGCCTCGGAAGACATCAGCCTCAAGCAGGTGACAAGGACAGTAGCCAATTCTAGACAAAGAAACGGAATCGTCGAAATAGACACTGGAGGGTTTGAGTTCAATGATCTTTCCTCAGCCTCCAGGGAGCACAGAAGAAAAGAGAACCAAGTTCATGACCGTTGCCTTCACTGCAGCTTTCTTTTGGCTCCTGGTGGCCTGTGGCATACCTGAATGTCGGCCACCAGGCACATTTATGGTTATTGTGTTTACAGGTTGATAGATTTTTATATTCCATCCAAGTCAGGATCTTACACCACCTGGTTTATTATTTGGTAATTTACGGTGCAGCCAGGCATGTTTGGGTAACGTAGGGTAAACTTATAAATCTATTGTTCCTCCCATGACCAGGGTCGGTGTGAAATGAACTACAGAGACGCATCCATACATTTCAGCTCTGCTGTTTTTCCTTTGATAGGGAAGCAGGCAATAGATAAGGCAGTGACAGTGGAGTCCCGGGGGATGGCAGACAGAGAGCAGCACTGGCGTTGGCTTAGCGTCAACCATTAGTGGACCGCTACGCCCAGCGCAGTCTGTGGCCATTATGGTTCTTGGCAGGAGGAGTGTTAGCTAATAGCCAGCTCCGCTTCCTCACCATCGTCTTATTAGTTCCTCTGATAAAAATGTGCCCAGGTATGTATTAATAGGGAACTTTGTCAGGATAAGGGAGGATCTTGGTTGCCCCCAGCCTGGTTTCTGGAAACAATGCCCGTGTGTCGCTTCTGCGTGGGCACATCTGACAGGGAAGGTGTTTCCTGTTCAGGTGTTTTTCTGGCCTGAAACCCAGAGCCAAATGTGTTAACTGCTGAGAGGCTGTTGTTCTTGTCATATTGGTTATTGGAAAGGAGGAAATTGTAGAAGGAGAAGGAGAAAGTGGGGAAGAATTTATCTTCTACCTCCATCCTAACTCTTCAAACAAGAACAGTGACATACTTTTAAATTCTGGGAAGAAAGCCACCTTTCTTGATATAATACCAAAAGCAATGCCTGTGTGGCACTATATAATTCTCATTATTTTCAAAATGGGAAAGCATATGGTTTATGCATGGCTTCACATAAAAGCATGTATATTTTTCTTTGGAAGAGGATGAAGAATTCCTGACTGGGAAGATGGCTCAGTGGGTAAAGTGCTCGCTGCCCAAGCCTGAGGACCTGAGTTCAGATCCCTACACCCACTTAAAGACCAGGAGGGCACTATATTCCCGTGATTCCAGTGCTTGGGTGGCAGAGACAGGAGAATCCCTGGGGCTTGCTAGCTACTCACCTGGCTGACTTGGCAGTTCCAGGTTCATTGAGAGATCTTGGCTTAGAAAAAAAGCTACAGATGAGTGATTGAGGTCAACCTCTGGCCTCCACACACATGCACACACACACACACACACACACACACACACACACACACACGTACATGTGAACATTACTACACACACAAGTTGATACTGTGTACTTGGGAGATTTCTTTGAGAACTAAAGACCATGATTCGCTTTGTTCTTGATGGGTCCCTCAGTGCGCATCTCCAAACAGAATGACCAAATCAGAGACTCCACAGTGCCCCCCAGGGGGGGGGGGGTGCTCAATCCATGTGGGTCTCTGGATCCTGGTCCCTGAACATGGCTAAAAGTCACTCTTTTGAATTTCCTGTGATGTCAAGAATCTGACAATAAACAGCAGGCAGACAGGTGCAGGTGGGAAGCGCAGGAGCGAAGTCCAGGTTCAGAGGGACAGAGAATGAGTGTCAGACATGCAGCTGGGCCTGGGCCCAGTGCTGCAACTGCCCCTAGTGACATGGCCCGTGTGCCGAGGACCAGCCCAGGCCTCCATGTCTGGCTTGTCACATTGTCCCTCCTTAGTCACGGTAGTAGAACAGGCTGCTGAGAATCCAGAGGCATCCAGTGGGCCGGGAAGGGCTGCCAGAGGGTCTCAGTAATACTGCCTGGTCAAGTGTCCCCGTTCAATATGCTCCTGTAGCAGGAAGTTAAGTCGTGGGTTAAAACACAAATCCCTCCTAATCCAAATCTAATTACCCATAGTTGAGTGTTTAAATGGGAGGACCTGTCACCCCTCTCCCACTGCACCCAGACACTGTCAGAGAAGTGCTCATCTACACTGACCTGGGACCAGCTCCAGGGTGTCCTGACCTGCATCCCCCTCTGACTCAGCCATGAAGGTGAGTCTAGAAAAATGAACCAATAGTGAGTTATAAAGACAGCATATGCAATTTTAATCCCAAATGTCTTTTTCTTCCTTGTTTTTATTTTGATAATTGCCCAACAAGACCATGTGCTAAATGCCATAGATTCCCTTGAGTAATCATTCATTTCTCTTTTCCCTTCTTAGATGAAGACCATCATTATGGTTTATCATGAAAGCTTAGTTAATATTCTGTCTTTTATTTATTTTTTGCCAGGTGTGGTGGCTCATGCCTGTTATCCAGCACTTGGGAGTCTGAGGCAGGGGAATTGCTTCAAATGTGAGGTCAAGCCTGAATACCAGAATGAGATCCTATAAAAAATAAACCAACAAACAACACACGCACACACATACACACACACACACACACACACACACACATAGCAGGACAAGGGGATAAGGCATGATATCATTTTGAAATCGTCTCTTTGGAAGTTGTAATCTATTTAATTACTGGAAAAAAAGGAATTTAGGAGTACAATTTTGGTCCTAGAAAAACAAATAGTAGTTGAAACACTAATAAAATTCTGACAAGAGATAAGACAAACCCACTACCTCCTCCCTGCAATGGCTAAAATACAACTGACAATACCAAGTGTTGATAAAGATGTGGAGCAACTGGAATGCTGACACATTGCTGGTGAAAATGTAAAATGGTGCAGCTCTTGTACAAAACAGCTTGGCAGAGTCTTGTCAGGTTGAACATACCCCAGTAATCCCACTCGTGGGTATCTACCTCCCAGTGAGAGCATCTGTCAATACAAATGACTCATAATATATGTTCATTAAAATATCATTATAATTGGCCTCTCTACCCTGATCACACTAAATGAAATTTAAAAAAACTCTCAAAAAGTAATAACACTGGGGATGGAGAGATTGCTCAGTGGTTAAAGGTGCTTTTTTGAAAAACCTAATGACTTGAGTTTGATTCCCCAGTCCTCACATAAAGCCAGACACACAAAGTAACACGTCTCTAGATGGAGTTAGTTTGCAGTGGCAAGAGGCCTTGGCATGCCCATTCTCTCTCTCTCTCTCTCTCTCTCTCTCTCTCTCTCTCTCTCTCTCTCTCTCTCTCTCTCTCTCTCAAATAAACAAACCCCCCGCAAAAACCAAGAACACTGGAAACAAGAGGTAAATGGATCACCAGCATTGTGAAACTTACATATGAGAAATATCACTCAGCTGGGAAAAGAGAAATACTGCTGCCAACCACAAAGAGATGAACCTCAAAAACTCTACAAAAAGTGAAAGAAGCCAGAAAATGAAAGAATGCATGTTGCATACAAAACCGTTCGTGTGAAATTCTAGGACAGGAAGACGGACTTGTCAGAGATAGATAAGAGGCTGCCAGGAGGAGGCTGGAGGAGGGTGTAAAAGGGCTCAAGGGAACTTCTGGGCCCATCGCCACACACATGTAGTTACATAAAATTGCCCAAACCCATCCAACTGTGCAGTCAGGACAGAGAGACTTTATTATGCACAAAGCACACTTCATCAAAGCTGGCAAAGAAAACGGAATATTTAAAATGAAATCCACCCCTTCTAAAGTCTGACACGAAAGCCAGGAATATTCTGGAAGGACGGATAGAGTGTTGACACACATCTATGGCACCAAGATCAAGTTGGAAGACTGAAAAGGCCCAGTGGAAATATTTTACGACTGTCATTTGTTAACTTCCTTCATTGAAACTGTACGTGCAGGGGAGGTGGCTCATGTCCACTGTCTTAGCATGTGAGGAAAGAGGCTGAAGCCGAATTCCTGTGTGTTCAAAGCTGGCCTGGTCTGCACAGTATGTTCTAGAGCATCCTGGGTTACAGAGTGAGACTCTATATCAAGCAACTACAAAAAAAGCACTCTGAAGTAAAGTGAAATCAGTAGAAAATGATCAGATGACATGATTTATCTAGTGGATAAAAACACTTGGTAGAAAAACCTACAGTGGTAGCTTGGGTTTGCGAATGCTTCATTCCTCACTGCTCAGAAACTTTGTATGTTCGATGGATGGCACTGTGCCCGGCCCTCAAGCTCAGCTGTGTACTTACCGTGAGACTTCTGCTGCTCAGTACTCACGTGCTAGTCTGCTTGAGCATCACAGCAAAGCACTGAGTCCTCCCATCCTGGCGTGTTTCTTCCAGCTCCCTGGAAACACCACTCCCAGGCCACCCTTGCTATGCTTCTTATCACTGGATGTCGTGTTCCCAAATTGCTCTGGTCTTTTATTTCATGTCAATTGTAGCATCAACCCGTCAGTGTCCACGAAGGGGCTTGATGAAAAGTGCTGGGGTCCTTGTTGAATCTATATGGAGACCATCCATCCCTTAGGAATATTGTGTCTTCAGAGCCATGGACTCTGACTCTCTGCTTATTTAGGTCTTTTTCTTAGTTTCTCTCCACAATGCCTCTTGATTCTTACTATACAGATCTTTCACAGTTTCTGCCCGATTTATCCCTTCGTGTATCAGATCTTGATACGGTTGTAAATGATGTTATAGATTTTACTATTTTAAATCCTGGTTTTGAATATTGCAATGTTAAATTCACTTATTAGTTTTAGCAGTTTTGGGTAGACTTGGTTGGATTTTCCACATTGATTATCCCACAACATTTGAACAAAATTGGATTTGCTTTTCCCTTTGGATGGTGGGTGCTGATGACAATCTCTCTGTCTTTAGCTCACTTTCCAGGATAGAACTTATGCCTCTGAGGGGATGAAAGTGGTGGGACAGCCATACCTGAATTCACTTCTCTTCACCAGGCAAGGCATTCATCTTTCACCATCAGGAGTGGTGTTAGCTGTAGATTTGTCACAGGTGTCATTCATCAGACTGAAGAGACTTCCTGCTGTTCCCCTTACTTTGCAAAGAGATGTTTGAATTTTTTATAGTGCTTCTCATGAGTGTGAGTAGCCATATGGTTTTCCTTTTTCAGCTTGCTTGTATGGTGAAACATGTCGATTTTCAAATGTTAAACCAACCTTGCATTCCAGGAATGCCATGTTTTTGTCATGCTGCCCTGTTCTTGTGTTTTTATTTCAAAAAATGATTATCATATATTCATTATACATAGCGATTGACCATGTTCAGCTGCCATACTTTCCTCTTTCTCCCTATCCTCACTCCCGCCTATCTTCTTCACTCAACGATCTCCCTTCTGCTTTCCTTTATACATCACAGATATGTGTGCTTGTATGGATCCATATCAAAGCGATGATCCATCTGTGATGAGACAACACATGATATGTGTCTTTCAGAGTTTGGTTTTCACTTTAATGATGACATCCAGTTGCACCCATTTTTTCTGTATACAGCATACTTTTGTTCTTGTTTATGTCTAAGTAGAATTCCATCATTTATATATGCACCACATTTTAAGGCATTCAAATGGGAAGATGCAGACGCTGAATGTTGTGGATAACCCTTCAAAAAACGGGGATGTGCAATAATGTCTGTGGTATGTTAATGTAGAGTCCTTTCAGGAGTTGGATAATGGTGTCTTATGGTAATTCCACTTCTAGCCTTTAAAAAATTTTGCCACTGATATACCATATAGACAGTTGTCACATGACTGCTAAACACACAGGTATATGGAAGAGACCAGCAAGTCAAGAAATGCTCATCTGTGCAATAGTGGCACTAAACCTAAGAAGGCAATTAATGGCTTACTGATTGGCTAAGAGATTCACTTAGTGACAAGGAACCCTTAACTGGAACTGGGATCTATGGCAAAATCCTATGGGGACCAAGATCTTGGGCTCCTAGTGGAAATTCCCAATACCAGAGAGCTACAGAGAAGCTACACCCATAAGGAGCTAGCCAAAATAGCAATGTTGTCTCATTTAACCTGTATTGATCTCACTGTCCAATGGATATTCTGTTTGTATTTTTCAGAAGGCAGTGAGAGAGCTGGGGACAACTCAAGTCCACCAACAAGACATTGGATGATGGCTGACGTCATGGCAGGAGACAAACCACACCTAGCCTTCACATAGGACCCAAATGAAACCTATAAGAAAGTGATGAGACAAACAGGAGACCAATCACCACAACAGCAAGTCTGATAACCCATGAAAGGTCAATGGAGACAGACAATGATACCAAACACAACCCAGGGCAAAGATCCAGAGATACTTACGATCTCAACAATAAAGCAGACTTAAAACTCACCCACCATGACTCAGGTAACTGAGTGGAAGAGGAATGGAAATTGTAAGAGCCATGGTGGGGGAGAATATCCATAGACATTGCTCCCCTCAGTAACAACACACAAAGGGGGAAGAAAAAAAAAGAAAGAAAAACTATCTTCCTCTGGTGCAGTTCATAACCCTCTTAACATATGGACAGATCCAATATGTGCACCGAGGAAGTACCCCAGTGGGTAGGGGACAGAGAGGAGGGAAACGGGGACACCTTCACAAGATTTGACCATACAATGTATATACTTATTCATAATAAAGATATAAAAAATTAGCTTTTTTTTTTCGAGGTTTGGTCTCGCTCTAACCCAGGCTGACCTGGAATTCACTCTGTAGTCTCAGGCTGGCCTGGAACTCACAATGATCCTCCTACCTCTGCCTCCCGAGTGTCGGGATTAAAGGCGGGCGCCACCACGCCCTGCTAAAAATTAGATTTTGAGGAAACTCCACATTGATTTCCATTTTGACTAGACTCAAATTCATACAATAGTGTACATGGGTTCCCTTTGCCCTTCTCGATGAATGACTTGCATTTATCTTGTTTAATTCAATCAAAATATTATCTAGTGTGAGTAGCTCTGTCACCCCCATTTCCTGGGCGAGCGTTCTGACTCACAAATGACTCCACACTGTGTCATTAGTAAGATCTTGAGTATGTCTGAGATGATGTAACCTAAGAGTGAAAGCCCAAGTCAGAATAGCAGTGACTATCCTCCCTGCTAAACTCAAGGGAGCAGATAACACCGTGACTAGCAACTAGATGTGTGGGAAGGCACATCGATACACACTTTCAGGATAGACTTCAGTGATACACCTCAAAGCGTAAAACTTGCAGCAAGATCATTCTATATATGCCAAAGCTTATAACCGTGTTTTTATTTATTTTTTATTTTTATTTATTTATTATTTATTTGGTTTTTCGAGGTAGGGTCTTGCTCTAGTCCAGGCTGACCTGGAATTCACTATGTAATCTCAGGCTGGCCTCAAACTCACCACGCCCGGCATAACCGTGCTTTTAAAAGACTTCCAATAGAATGAAATTTAAATAGGTGCAGTATCATGAAACGTTTAAAATGATGACTGCTTCACTTGAATTTTTTCCTGGTTTATTAAATGCTATGAGAATTCAGGTTTGTAGGTTAATGAACATAGTACAATCCTATAAAAATGAATCTTTATATTTATATAATTGTATTAAAAGGGGAGTCTGGGAATAAGCCCTCCCCATATCAAGTACAAATGATACCATTTGTTTGTGTTCTGTGGAGTGGGTAGGGGAAGGTGCAGAAAGCCAGCCCGACAGAGTGAAAGGTGTGGTGTAGACCTGGCCTGTTCCTATCAGGCACCAGCCAAGCTGACAGTGACTTTCAAAAAAATTAGGGATCAGCATTTTAAGTGACATGGAGACCATTCTGGGCCCAAAGCCATTGGCTATGTAATCCACATGGCATGCTCTGGGGATGTCTTGTGGTGGGCAGTTGGCTATCTTTTCTTGAAGTGTTGGTGGACCTCCTCAGTATTCACAGCTATCTGTAAAATAGAACAGATTCTCCAACCCAAAGTGAGATCAGTTTATATTAAAGGGGAGATGCACAGTTAATTAAGAGAATTTTGGTGTGTATGCTCGCTTGTTTTATTTTAACCCAGAGGGCCATGGGAGTTTTATTTTGGAATCTCTACATTTCCCAGCATGGTAAACATGATTCACAGCACCAGGTATGTGTTCAGTTCCCCTGAGAGGGACTTATGTCCAATCACAGAACAGTTGGTTACCTGCCCAGGCTGGGTGCCACTGTTGCACAGGTGTGTATTCTTGGCATGTCTGGTTCATAGCTTGCTGAGTCCCCTGCTTGCTTACACTGTTGGAATCCCAGCAGCTTCCCTAGAACTTTCCAGAGCCATGAGGTCAAGCCAGGAGGGAGCTGGTTATTCTCTCAGTTCCAGTGTGTTGACTTGATGTCCTGTTACCACAGCCTGGGGTGTCTTCAACTCAGGCATGTAACCAAGTGCTTTGGCAATGGCCTGCATTATTTTGGGGATATCATGGGTCTTTTTGACCAATAGCTCAGCTCGTTGTGGGGAGAAACCCAGTTCTGGGTCTGGGATTTGCCAGTCAGAGCCCATGGTTTTAGGATTAAGTTTGCTTCATCTTCTACAGGGGTTTTCTGTCCCACTTCTCCACTTATTGGTGATTATATCTTGCAGATTGCTGTCTAAGAGGTAGGTTTCAATGGCTTTGGTGCATACTGGCTTAAGTTTTGTATCATCCCCTTCCCCATCCCTACTCCCCTAAGACCCTCCCAGCCCCTATTTGTCTCTCTCCTGCTGTTGCGGTCAACTTCCTAGTTGCTGCACAGAAAGAACCCAAACAAAAGCGGCTTGTGGAGGAATGGGTTTACTAGGCTTATGGACTCGAGGGGAGACTCCATCCTGGCAGGAAAAATGATGGCATGAGCAGAGGGGCGGACATCACCTCTGCCACAGCACTGCAAACAGCAGTAGGAAGTTGTGCCAAATACTGGCAAGGGGAAGCTGGCTTATAACCCCCATATGCCTGCCCCTGACAACACAGCTCTGGCGAGGCTGTAATTCCCGAATTACCATCAGCTGAGGATTGATTACCCAGAACACATTCATTTGTTTGTGGGGGACACCTGGATCAAACCATGACAATGGCCCTGCCACACATCTCCTTTCCTTCCCTCTCTGTTCTCTTTTCTCCTGGTCTCATTCAAGTTCTGTGCCCATATTCTTGGTACATACTACCTCATTTAAACTCTCCTGTGGGTTCTACTTAGGGAACCACATGTGAGAGAGAACATGCAGCATTTGGCTTTCTGAGTGCTTATTCTATTTATTATTTTTGAGTCAGACTCTCATTCTGCAGCTTAGTCCGACTAATACTGGCCTTGGATCCCAGTGTGGCCTGGAACTAAAGGCAGTCCTTCTGCCTCAACATCCCATATGCTGGGTGGGATCATAGGTATGTACCACTATGCCTGGTATATTCTTTTAATTCTCTGGGAAGAAGGTAAAGATCTAAGGAAGGAGAATCCCCTGAGATGGCACTGCAGAAGTCCTAGCTACATTGGGTGCCTTCTTTTGCCTAATCCAAATAGATCCTTAATTTTTAATCCAGCACAGCAAAATTCTCCAGGGAACTTCAGTCTCAGGAGTGGCTTCATTCTCAGGAGTGGACATCTGCAAGGGACAATAAACCATCCAGTCTTTGAGGAGATATACTTTGAGATGTGGCCTGTGTTGTCTAGACTTTTTGATTAATAACTTTCCATGATAAAATGTTGACCATGTGACTCCAGTATAGGTATATTCATTTTATTATTCATCGAGATTACACTAACACCTAGCTTTTAAAACAAATGGGAAATATCAATTAAAACACTGATTTATAGAATGAGGTCCTTTTTGTGAGTGTGTTTATAGCATGTGTGGTGTGGATGTGTGTGACATATGCATGTGTGTGGGCAGATACATGTACCCTGTGTGTGCATGCACAGAGAACATTCTGGGCATTTGATGGCTTCCCCAATGATGCCACTGATACCACATTGGATTGGGGCTACAATGGGGAACAGCTTTGGAGACAGACCCTTATCCCCTGGGACCACACCTACCCTCCCTAGGCTCAACACAGGCTGGCTGGCGGCTGCTCACAGTACACTCAATGGGATATTTCTCCTCTATGAATAGGCACACACAAAGCTAAGCTAGGAGTTCTCATTGACTTCTGTACATATCTATTCATATGGGTTCGTTGGATGATCACAGAACAATGGGACTTAACCTTATCCATGCAAAGGGTCAAAGGCCCTGCTTGGCTTCTATTTTACGCATGACATATCTTATGTATCGGCGTGTACTCTATGGACGAATTTTTCACAGCAGATCATCTAAATTGTTGTATGAGTTAGCTCCTGTAAGAAACCCTCTGCTGGACCTTTTTGTAAAGAACCCTCTCCTAACCACGCCACCACACCATTCTCCGTGGGCTCTGTGATGTCTGGCTTCTGGGGAGGTATTTGATTCCCATATGCACAAGTGAACCAGATCAGCTTCCTTGATTCCTCTCTGGGAGGATTAATGTCAGAGAATGAGATCACAGACCCGAGATCAGCCTTCTGGGAAAACCTTGGCGGCATCCTTGACTGACGTCACTCTCCGAACTTGAGCATTGTGGTGCGACCTTCCTGCTTGCCACCTATAGCCCTGCAGACACACAGAGTGACTTGGAGGTCCCCGTGCAGGGATGGCGTCTTCTGGTTTAGGGTTGGTCCCCATCCAGTGACTCAATCCATATTTGCAGGATCAAAGCCAAGGAGCGCCAAGAAGACCCCTCCTCAGCCTCCAGCCATCTCCTTTGCTTGTCATCTTGCTCCCCAGGCTCTCTCTCTCTCTCCTGTGTGTGTGTGTGTGTGTGGTGTGTGTGTACACGGTGTCTTGGGTGCTCAGGTCCCAAGGGAGTTTCTGAAAGCGATGGCTTTTGGGAGAATGTGACTCTGTAATGCCTGCCTAGGTGCCCCGATCCCTGAGGATGGGTGCGGATGGAGAGCTCATCATCTGCTCAGAAGGCACAGGCGGCACTTCCAGAACTTCCCTGCCTAGTAAGTAATACCCTGGCGTTGTTTAAAGAGGTGTGGAGCAACCACCCTTTTGAGCAGGGTTAGAACAACACGATCCTTAGAAGCTAAACAACAGCTGGTTCCACTTGAATTCCAAACGCATTAAAAAAAAAAAAACTTTGAAGTCAATAATCTGAGTTTCTGTTTCCATAAATTCCACCGATAACATGTAAATTTCTCCATTTGGCTCTCCTGAACATAAGCCCCTCTGTGTGCCCTTCCCCAAAACTGTGAACTATGAGGGCATGTTTTCAAATAAATTCTAAGTAGATTTGCTTTCAAAGTCGGGGTGATATATCCGGCTGTGTTTAGCTCATACTCACACAGTCCTGAAAACACACATTGCCTAATCTTGACTGAGAAAAAAAAGTAGCCAAGGGTTTTTTTTTTCTTTCCTTAAAAAAATGCAACATTAACTGTTTCACAAAAAGTTATTTGTTTCCTTGGGAAGGCCTGCCAGTGAGCTTTTGGGGATTATGGATATATTTCACCTATAGGTTACATGAGCTTTTGTTATTTGTTTTCATACAAAATAAACCACAAAGCTCTTGCTAATGTACAATGGTGCAGACTTTTGGTGGGAATATTTCAAAAGTAGTGTGTATTTTCCCTTGATTATTTCCCCAGATCCTCGGGGATCCAATCCAATCGTGGTGCATTCCCTTAGGAAAATAGGTTTCATTTATAAACTGCTTTTCCCCTATGCAATGAAAACAGTGTGGGCTTAGCACGCTTTTCTGGTCAAATGATGGAGCCGAATTCTTCAGAAATGACAGGGGGCCACACTCAGACACAGAGGCGGCCGGGCGCCTTGGAGCCCGTGGCGAGGGAGACAGCAGATTCTCAAAGACTTTCTGCCCTGAGGTTCCCCTTATACCAATATTTAAATCTTGGAGTATTTCAGATTGAGTGTATAACATATAAAGACACATAAAGTTGCAATGAGCAGAGCCTAATAGCTTTTTTAGACTCCAGAGAGATACAAGAAGACACAAATATAGATAAATGTTCAAAAAGGAATAATTGTTCTAACAGCCCTCTCTCTCCCTGGCAGTAGTTAACATCCGTTCACTCCTCCTGCACCGGGCGAGCGTGGTTCTAGAATGAAGGAAGTAATTGCGTTTCCTCTCCTCCTTCCCTCTTCAGTATACAAGCACCTCTAGAAACCTACTTGTACAATATTATGTAGGTTTCTCTGCTTCATTTAGCTTCTTTCCTCTTAGGAAAACACATTATGACTTTGTACAAGCCTTGATCGATTTCTTAAGAGGCCCTATCTGATTGCTTTTATATTCTATTGATTTTTCTGAATTAAGTTTTATGGCCCTCAATTATTTTCTTGTACGATTGTTCACATCTACGTATGGTGTACCATATAATTACACACTGGCATGATTATGTTCTGGTTGATAATCCCGTTTTAATATACGGCACTCTCCCTTTTATGGAGATTATCTTCCATATGCAGACCGATCTGTTGAGTTCCGTGCGATGAAGATAAACCCAAACCGCAGAAGCACCAGCTCACTGTAGAGGCCGCATCACGCATTGGTGACATCTTGACAGAAGCGTTTATTGCCAAGTGTGGTGATCATTGGGTTCATTAGGAAAGCGTTTAACAATCATAGGAGATGGTTTTTATAAACCTGCTGTTCTGCTGACTGGGGGATACCACCATCACGGCACAATTAAGTTTCAAATGGGTTTTGAACGCTGATGGCTAATAGAATTCAGCCGTAGCAGTAGACTGTTGCATTATATAGTCATTTATCATTTGAGGGGAGATTCTGACATGCTCAGACACAGAGGCCTCGATTAAACTGTCTCTTTTTACGTAGTCTTTGCGAAACAAGCAGAGTCCCCTTCAGGTGATGTCTGCAGAAGAAGTTAAGACAAAAACAATTGGTTGAAGAGAAGTTTAATCAATTTATTAAACGAGTCGAGTGCTAGAAGATATTTTTCCTATATAGTACATGTCTATCAAAGCTGTCATAAGTGACATCGCAAACGTCGGGATGCTTTATGGCAAATAGATCGCCTCTATTTTTCTAGGCATTCGGAACCCTTTATGAATATAAATGCCTGAGAGAAGGCATCAGAGGGTCTGTTTGCCCTCCTAAAATAATTTATATTCCACGCAGTACATGGCTGACTGATTTCCTCCTAACATTACAAAGTGGTGGTGTGATTTCATATTGCTGAAATTTGTATTATTATTTTTTACATAAGAGAAGTCTTTTGATCTGCATTTATTAAGGAGAAAGAGATGCCCGAGCTTAACCCAATCTGACATAAATGCTGCAGTGCGTTCGTTTTCTTCCACTGCAAATTCAATACATTCATATTCAGAATCCTTTATCTAATAGTGCTTATTAGATTGTTTTGGCTACAGCTGCAAAGCAATATATCACTGGAAAATAATAGGTATGTCTTTTTCAGACGATGATGTGATTTGCTTTAGCCAGGCTAGCATGAAAATCTGTGCCATTTATTAATAAAAGACTATGTTGGATGAACTAACCTCCTTGACAGTCCTGAGAACAAAAGAGCTAATTTCTCTTTTGTTTGTTAGTGCACTTCAGCGCAATGAGAGGGTTACGTGGGGTCAGGGAGTGTGAGGCTTCGAGCTGATCTCTGCTTAACGATTTGTTTTACAGAGTCTCATAAATTTTCAGGCACGCACCAACATATGACTGATAACGAATCTTGGAATGCAAGCAGATGATTTCAACTTTAAGATGTGATCAAATTTTATTATTGAGTCAATAGTCCTATCTCTTTTTGGTTTGTTTTAATTTACAAGCAAGGCTGCATAAGACATCTTGTGTGTGTGTGTGTGTGTGTGTGTATACACACAGGTTCACGTGTGTAAGTATGAGCATGTATGTCACAGCACACACGTCGAGGTCAGAGGACTGCTTTGAATGTCATTCCTCCCCTTCCACCTTGTTTGAGGTAGGCTCTCTTGACTGTCAGGATAGCTGGCCTGTGATATTCTGGATGGTTCTTCTGTCTCCATCTCCCTTCTCACCCAGACACCCTGGGATTATACATGTTGGTGCTACAGTGTGGCTGTGGTGATCTGAATGTGGAACTTCCCCCATGGCCCCATGGGTTTGGATCGTCTCCCACACAATCACTAGCTGCTGGCAATTTGGGAGGTGGAGCCTTGCTGGAGGAGTTGTGTCCCTTGGGGTGGGCCCTTGGGGTTGTCAGACCCAGCTCACACTTGCTACTACCTCCCAGCTAAAGTGACAAGACACGATGCCCAGCCTCTGCTCTGCCCTGCTTTCTCCACTACGATGGAACTTCCCCTGGAAACTGGAAGACTGAAATAAGCCTTTTTCTCCCATAAGTAGCACATGTGTTTGGTCTCAGCAACAAGAAGGTAACTGCTACACCAGCTTTATGTCAGTTCTGGGGGTCTGAACTCAGTTCTGAACCCATCTGTGTCAACTCAAGGCTTCTCAAGGTCCTTGGACTTCCTGCTTGTCACCCAACGGCCATTGGTCCGTGATTGTATAAATAATTCAGTCACTGACCAGATACTTAGCAAGCCTCATGCAAAGTGTTGTGTGGTATGATTGCTTTCCAGGAACAATTAAAGAGAGGTCTTATTTCTCTCACTGGAAGTAGAGTCAGTCTTTACAGAGACTTTTCCTCTGGACTTGCACAGGTCACATGGAGTTCCTACCATGAGACATATGTTCCCAAAGTTTCCAGACTGTCACTCTGCAGGGTCTGCAGACATGTCACAGCTGTGGAGCAGCCTGTGTGGTTGCTGAGGGCTGGCATGGTTTTGGGGGAAGGCCTGAACCCAGAGCAGCTTGGGGCTATTCACCTCCATAAGTCATTATGACTTTGTCATCCTATGTGGGCTGGGAGAAAATCTCCACTAGTTGAGCAGTTTTACGATGCTTTCCTGAGCTGCCTGGATGGTGTGGACATTGCTCTGCCTCAGAGCAGTACTGCTTCATTTTGCCAGGGCTGCGCCAGCCGGCTGCTACCCAAGAAGGTGTCGTTCACGTGCTAGGAAGTTTTGCTCCATGCTTGGTAATGTCTGCTCTCAGAATGTTATTTCCAAATGTCTCAGAAACAAAAGTGAGAGTGGTCAGCAGGAAATTCTTTTTTGGAATAGGCTTGGAAACCAGATCCAATGCATCCTGTGTGTGCACCCAGCTTTTATGGCTATGAGCTCACATGGCTTCCCACAGGCCAATGAAAACAAACCGAGCTCCAGGAACGCTGTGTCTCCGGAGTGGTGTCAATATTAAACACACCCAGGTTCGTACTGATAATGAAATCCGAAGAGAAATGGTTACTGAAATATATACATGAACAGCAGTTGTGTGATTTCTTTAAGAAGTTGACAAGCATGCTTTGCTGATTTCCTGGGTGAGTACAGAGTGTCTGATGCAGAGTAATGGCAGTGTTGTGCTCAGTTCTACCCTGGCATGCCCAGGGGAATGACCAGCATGTCAGGTTTTGCTGGTCTCTTGGTTGTTGTTGTTGGTGGTGGTGGTGGTGGTGGGGGGGGTGGGGTGTTGTTGTTGTTGGTGGTGGTGGTGGTGGTGGAGGTGTTGTTGTTGTTGTTGGTGGTGGTGGTGTTGGCTGATTTCTGTTGTCAGCCTGATTGGGTCAGGAATCAATGAGGCAGTCCTCTTGGTCAGGGTGGTGAGGGTGCTTCCCCAGAGTGGTAGCTTTCTGGTGGCAGCCTCTGTAGAAGCAGGTCCCAGGAGCGTCTTTGCCTGGCTGCCCGTGCTCCTAGCTGGTGAGTGCATCTACCCTGTAGCTGCCCTCTTTTGTGGGCATCAGAACCCCGTGTCTCCAGCCTTCCGATGTGAACTGAAGAGCAGCGGCTCTCCAGGAATACCCCAGGCCTCAGTACCAGATTGGAACTGCTGAGGCATCCAGGCTCAGGGACTGAGCAGCTACTGGCTTCTCCGACTCTCTAACCCACAGACAGTCATTGTGGGACTGCCCAACCCTTATATATAAGCCAGTCTAAAAATCCCTTTATTATATATATTGTAAGTATGCATCAATGTTCTATCAGTTCCTCTAGAGATCTCAGATCTATCCAGTTACCTTGTGTCACCTGTGTATGACTGAAGGTGGCTGACCTGGTTAGTGAGGCGAGCCCCATCCCAGTGGGCCCCTGTCCTGACATCCCGTCTCTACAGTCATTGGGCTATAAGCATTTCTTCCTCTTTGAGGTTGGCTGGGGTGGATTGAGGAGCCCTGTGAGGGTCATGATTTGTGTCCACCTAGCACTAGGGGAAGGTTTGGCTCCTCTTGGAAACTCAGAGAAGACACTGGAGAGGCTGGATCAGAGCCAGGTGCCAGGGTGGTCAAATATTTCCAATAAATGAAATACAGGTTTGGCTCATGGTGGAGAATTTTTTATTACTAGACCCCTCCTTGTAGGAAATGAATGTCATGAGAGCCCACCAGTCTGTGAGTATTGCTTCTTTTTCGAAATACGTATTGCTGCAAATAGATTAAAAAGTTTTAAATTTAGTTATTTTATCATCAAATTAGTGAACCCGGTGATGGCAATCAGTGTGGTGTTTTTATTTAAATCTGTCAAAACTAGAGACTATCAGGACTTAAAAACACACAACTATAGGCCGAGGAGACAAGTCAGTGGTTAAAGGTGCTGCTTCCTCAGTGTTAGAGCCCAGCACCCACACAAAGCCTGATGCAAAAGTGCTGTGGCTCACGTATCTGTGATCCCAACCTGAAGTTCAAGGACACCTGGGTGGCCTTCCCAGTGGTGAACAGCAGCGGAGACCCTGTTTCAAATGGCGTGGAAAGGACAGGACCAACACCCCAAGGTTATCCTCTGACTCCGTGGGCAAAGGTATCATGTGCGCACCACCCCATAAATGCACGTGATAATAATAAGCTAAAAACCACAGCTGTGGTCTGTATATGTGTGTGCATGTGTCCATATGTGTGAGTGTAGGTGCAAGCATGCCACGGAGCATGTGTCCAGGTCAGAGGATGATGTGCCAGTCCTGGCCTCCCACCTTGTCTGAGGGGAGCTCATGGATGGCTGTGCTGTGGTCACCAGGCTGGTCAGCCAGGGAGCCTTCGGATGGATTCTCCCATCTTGGCTTCCCTTCTCAGCCTCCATGCACACCGGGGTTGTAGAAGCAGTGCTCCAGTGACTGGCTTTCTGTGGGTTCTGTGGGTGCAAACCCAGGTCTCACACTTGAACACAAGAACTTTATCCACTGAGCCTTCTCTCCAGCCTCTTACACAGTCTTTATTTTTTTCCACCAGAAATGTATTGTCATCATTGAACAAGTATGGTCTAATACTTGATTAAATTCATCCCTAAGTATTTTATGGTTTGATGCTATCACTCATAATATTTAATATAAAATTCTTTTAAAAATATTTTATTTATTTATTTGCAAGCAGAGAGAGGGATAGAGAGAGAAGAGAGACAGACTGAGAGAATGGGCACACCGGGACCTCTGCAAACAAACTCCAGATGCATGTGCCACTTTGTGCATCTGGCTTTGTGTGGGTACTTGGTAAGGGAACCCGGGTTGTTAGGTTTCACAGGGAAGTGCCTTAACCACTGAGCCATCTCTCCAGCCCTTAATATGAAATTCTTGACGGCTCACAGCTGCCTCATAGAAATGCAGTTGGTTTTGGTATTTTGTGCCTTACCAATTTATTTATTTTTCCCTTACATTTTCCTCCTTCTTCTGACATTGGTTGGATGTGCCTTTCATATCGGTTGCTTCTTTCCTCATCTTAGAGGAACAGTTATTAAATACTTCAGCATTAAGTATAGAGTGACCTAAAAGATTCTCTCAGAGGCTGACGTTGTCCCATGGCTGAATATCACTTTAATTTTGTTAATTTTAATATTGCCCAGCCTGTTAACCTTTTCTTTTATGGTGTTTTTAGGTTTGCTTAATCTACATTTTTCTACTTTAAAATCATAAAGTTGTTCTTCACATTGTCTCCCAGACACTTTATTGCTTGACCTTTTGCATTTATACGAGCCATCAGGAAAGGACCTTTTTGTCTGTGGTCTGAGGTATGACGTGCACACGGATTGGGATTTCTTTTTTCCCACATAGATCTAGAAGTTGAGCCTGTAGCCTGGCTCCTGTACTCCTCACTGGTGAGCGCATCTGCCTGTTCTGTCTTCCTCCCTGGGCACTGGAGCCAACTCCATCAGCCTTCCAACGTGGACTGAAGACCAGTGGGTCTCCAGGATCCTCCAGGACTGCTGAGGCACCCGGCCTCC
>PVHP010012950.1:0-41878 GCA_004024765.1 Zapus hudsonius
AAAAAAAAAAAAAAAACAAACAAAAAAAAATATTTTTTTTAAAATGACAGGTAATTACAAATGTGATAAAGATGTGCAGAAATTGGAACTCATATTTGCTTTTGAGACTGAATAATACCATTGCTTTGGAAAACAGTTTGAAATTTTCAAAATGTTAAACATGGTTCCCATATGAAGTATTATTTCTTTTTCTTTTTCTTTTTTAGTTTTTTGAGGTAGGGTCTTGCTCTAGCCCAGGCTGATCTGGAATTCCCTATATAGTCTCAGGCTGGCCTCAAATTCACAGTGATCCTCTTACCTCTGCCTCCTGAGTACTGGGATTAAAGGTGTGTGCCACCATGCCCAGCAGAGAGAGAGAGAGAGAAGATGGGTATGCCAGGAAGGCCTCTAGTCACTGCAAACCAACTCCAGATACATGTGCCACTTTGTGCATCTGGCTTTACATGGGTACTAGGGAATCAAACTCAGGTTACTAGGTTTTGCAAGCAACACTTTAACTGCTGAGCAATCTCTCTAGCCCCTAGCCCCCTCTTTTTTTAAATATTTCCAATTGTTAATTTATTATTATTTATTTATTTTTAATATTTTATTTATTCATTTTTCAAGCAGAGATACAGAGAGAGAGAGAGAGAGAGAGAGAGAGAGCCACCACCTTGTGGGTCTGGCCTATGTGGGGAATTGAACCAGGGGCCTTAGGCACTGGAGGCAAGTGCCTTAACCGCTGAGCCATCTCTCCAGCCCCAGCCCCCTCTTTTAAAAATATTTTTAGTTATTTATTTGCAAGCAGTGAGAGAAGAGAGACACAGAGAATGGACATGTCAGAGCCTCCAGCCACTACAAATGAACTCCAGATGCATGCACCACTGTGCATCTGGCTTTATGTGGATACTGGGGAATCAAACCCGGGTGCTTAGGCTTTGCAGGCAAGCGCCTTAACCACTGAGTTATCTCTCCTGCCCTGAACTACTATTTCTAATCCCAGGTATATATCCAAGAAAATTGAATATACCTGTCCATATAAAAATTTAAACACAAACGTCCATACTAGAATTATTCATAGTAGCCAAAAAGGAAAAACAACCCATATATCCCTAAAATTATGACTAGATTAACAAAAGTGACATTACCCATACAATGGAATATTAATCTGCCACCAAATAAATGAAGTACTAGTACATGCTTATGATGCAGATGAACCTCAGAAATGCAACAAGTGAAAGAAGCTGGTCATAGACAACCACATACTATATTCTCCTATTTGTATGAAATGTCTAGAATAAACAAGTCCATAGAGAAGTAAATCAAATTAGTGGTTGCCTAGGAAGTCCCTGCTACTGAATTTGCAGACTTCTTTTGGGGCTGATAATAATGTCCTAAAATTAGCTGTCCTGATGGCTATGCAACTGTTCATATACTAAAGAAAAACTAAATAATTGTACATATAGCCAGGCATGGTGGCACACGCCTTTAATCCCAGCACTTGGGAGACAGAGTAGGAGGATCACCATGAGTTCAAGGCCACCTGAGACTACATAGTGAATTCCAGGCCCTACCTTGAAAAACCAAAGAGAGAGAGAGAGAAAGAAAGAGAGAGAGAGAGAGAGAGATAATATGGTATTTTGTTAATTCTAAACACTTGATTTTTTTCCTATTTTAGTTGGTTTTGCAATTTTTATATATATTACATTTATCATGATTTTTTTTTGAGGCAGGGTTTCACTCTGTAACCCAGGATGTCCTGAACTCATTATGTAGACCATGCTGGCCTTCAATTCATGGCAGTCTGCCTGTCTCAGCCTCCCAAATGCTGGGATTATAGGTGTGAGCCACCACACCCAGCTTATCATGATGTTTTCAATTTATAAATTTTATTTTTTTAATTTATAAATTTTAAATAATGATGTCTTTATAATAGATTACATCTTTAAAATCATAAAATATGGTATGCATTATTGATATTTAAGAAACCAGTCTAATATTCTTTACAAGATACATTGCTAATATATGTTAACTTCTGGTTTCCACATCATTTCTCACTCATGTTCATTATAAATTCTGATTCAAGCAATACCTAGAAGTAGGCATGTTAGCTTGATTTATGTATGATATTATTGTTGTTTTGAGACAGTGTCTGGCCTTGAACTTCTTATCCTCCTCCTTTCACCTCCCAAGTGCTGAGATTACCTGGCCTGGGCCACCATACCCAACTTAATTAAGCCATTCACTTTTTTTATTCCGGTGCTGAGGGATTGAACATAAGGCCCTCAGATTCTCTACTTCTGAGCTATATTCCCAACCACCATCAAAGTAGCAAACATATCTATTACCCCCAATGCTCCTTTGTGGTCCTTTGTCATGTCTCCTGCCTGCCTTTGCCCGTCCCCTTCTCTAGGCAATCGTTGATGTGCTTTATGTCACTATATGGCTCATGTGTATTTTTGAAACTTTTTTTTAAAGTAGAAAAAGTACGTAAGAATTTTACATTTCAAACTACATTTTAAGGGGCTGGAGAGATTGCTCAATGGTTAAGGTGCTTGCCTACAAAGCCAAACAACCTGAGTTCAATTCCCCACTACCCACGTAAAGCCAGATGCACAAAGTGGCACATGCATCTGGAGTTCATTTGCAGCAGCTGAAGGCTCTGGTGTGTCCATTTTCTCTCTTGCTCTCTCTCTCTCTCTCCTTGCAAATAAATAAATTAAAATATTAAAAAAGCATTTTAGGCTTTGCTTCCATGCATCTCTAATTACATGAAATATGTTTAAGGACCTGAAGATGAAAAGGCTAGTCACTTAATGGCCAGAGAAACCAAGATGTAGAGTAAATGGGAAACTGGCTTGAAATGATTGCCTGAGTGTGACTCATTCAATAAGTCCCCTTCTCTTCCTTCCTCCAGTCCTGAAAAAAACAGGGAGAAGGAGAGATTGAAGGAATGAATGGAAAACTTGTGAATTTGCCAGTAATAAAATTTTACATGCTCTATTCTCACAGCAGGACTAAAAATAATTTTAAGGCTTTAGGTCAGATTTATTATGCAATCTTCATATGAAGATTACTCAAGCCGGAAGCACGTCGTTTAAAAAGTCAAGCCAGAATTTGTAAATGTGTAATGGAAAGATTTGAAATAAACTGTAAAAAGCTCTCTGGCCTGGGAATTTATAACAAAACCATTATTCACTGAAAATCTTTGTGTACATAGTTATGCATCTGCCAAAATAAGGAAACCATTAAGTCTTAAAAATATTTAAATTATCACTTAATTATAAACTAATACTTTTAAAAGTAAAAGCTACCAAATCTAAAACATGGAAGTGGATACTTTATTTCTCTTTTCCAGATTTTAACTTGTATCTTAGTAATGTCTTCATTGGTTTGAAGTTGACACAGTATAATGTGTTACTATTTATGAAGTATTAGGATTATAAACTGCATCAAAAGTATTATAAAAGAATAAACTGTGGTGATATATACCTGTAGTTTTACTACTTAGTAGGTTGTGACCAGAGAGAATCAGAAGTTCAAGATCATTTTTGGTCTCATATTGTGTTGGAGGCCAGCCTATCTCACAAAACAAGCAAATGAAACAACAAACAAAAGAAGTACTGTAGCTGGGTCCAGTGCTCATGTTTTTTTTTTAATTTTATTTGTTTGTTTTAAATATTTTATTTATTCATTTTCAAGCAGAGAGATGAGAAAGAGAACACCAGGGCCACCATCTTGTAGGCCTAGTTTATGTGGGTCCTGGGGAATTGAACCCCAGGCCTTAGGCACTGGAGGCAAGTGCCTTAACCGCTGAGCCATCTCTCCAGCCCCACAGTGCTCATGGTTTTGATCCCAGCACTCAGGAGGCAGAGGGAGGAGGATTGCTGTGAGTTCAAGACCAGCCTAGGATTACACAATGAATTCCAGGTCAGCCTGGACTAGAGGAAGCTCCTGTCTCAAAATAAATTTAAAAAAAAAAAAAAGAAGAAGAAGAAGCCGGGCATGGTGGTGCAGGCCTTTAATCCCAGCACTCGGGAGGCAGAGGTAGGAGGATCACCATGAGTTCAAGGCCACCCTGAGACTACATAGTGAATTCCAGGTCAGCCTGGGGTAGAGCGAGACCCTACCTTGAAAAAACAAACAAACAAACAAAAAAAGTATTGTAAAAGAATAAAATGACAGCTTGTGTAAGAGAGTGGCTGAGCTAGAGTTCATTTATGTTGTCATTTAGTTTGTTGACTTCTTAAATGCTTAGGCAAAATAGGATACAGTGATATGTCTGATTCTACAGATGTTACTTTTGCATATTTTAGAATACTGAAGAATTAGCTTGTAAGGTTAGAATGATCATAATATCATTTTCTATAGTTTAAATATCCTATGAAGATTGTTCTTTGTAATCATTCTAATTAACATAAGACTTCAGCACATTATTATATAGATATTGTACAGAATGTTTGTAACAGATATCTATGAGTATATCATAGCACATACTCTTTTGGGTTTAAATATTCACTTCATTTTTTAAGGTTTACTGAAGAGGGTAGAGGAGGAGATAAAATTTAACTCATATATGGTAACTGAAAAGTTTCCTAAAGAATTAGAGAACAAGAAAAAGGAATTGCATTTTTTACAAAAAGTGGTCTCGGAACCTGCTATGGGCCATTCTGATCTTCTTGAACTTGAAGCTAAAGTAAGTGATAATCACCTTTTTATAGCTTCCAATTTTATCTCATATCTAGTCTCCTTTTCTATGTCTCTAACGTCATCTTTAGTCTTGCTTTCTATGACTCTGGAGTTAACCCTTATTAAGAATTGACAACCCTTCTCATGAGTAGTCTTTGTGAGGAATTTTGGAATGTTACTTAATCTGTACAGGGTTATAAAAGCCTAGTCAATAGGCAGTCTGTTCAAGAAAAAACAAAACACCTGGGCTGTAGAGATAGTTCAGTGGTTAAGATGATTGCCTATAAAGCCTAACAACACAGGTTCATTTCCCCAGTACCCTTGTATAGCCAGATGCACAAAGTGGCCCATGCATCTGGAGTTCTTGCAGCAGCTAGAACCCCTGGCGTACTCATTCTCTCTCTTCTCTGCCTTTCTTCTCTGTCTCTCTCTGCTTGCAAATAAATAAATAAATAAAATATATTTAAAAAGCGGAGAAAAACCTAGTCAATTGATTAGGAAGCAAAGTAACTTAAATGTTTAAATTATTATATGTGAATTGGCTTATGGGTTTGTCTTTATAATATAATTATTCTGATATAAAACTTTATCAAGTTTTGTTTTCAAGCACAATGAGGTAGTTTTACATTTAAAGCTAACATTTCTTATTAGCTTTTAATGCTACTTTTGGAGTTACTACTTTGCTGTAATGCTTGCTGAAATCTGATATTTTATAAAAATATTTTTTCCCTAGAAATAAGTTTTAAGTCTGGGGATTGAACTCCAGGTCAGCAGACTTTGCAAGCAAGCACCTTTAACCACTGAGCCATCTCCCCAGCTTCTATGTTGTTTTTGAGAGTATATCATATCAAAACAATCTACTCATAACATTAATGGAACTATTCTTCCATCAAATTACTGAAGGAGCTGGGTGTGGTGGTGCACGCCTTTAATCCCAGCACTTGGGAGGCAGAGGTAGGAGGATTGCTGTGAGTTCAAGGCTACCCTGAGACTGGGTAGTGAATTCCAGGTCAGCCTGGACTAGAACGAGACCCTACCTCGAAAAACCAAAAAAAAAAAAAAAATTACTGAAGGAAGGAACTGTAAATTCAGAGCTTGAGTTTGGCCTAATTTCACTAGTTTGCATAATCATAGGTAGACGCTTTCTGTTGTTTTGTTTGTTTTTAAATATTTATTCATTTCAGAGAGAGGGAGAATGCATTTGTCAGGGCCTCTTGCCCCTGCAAACGAATTCCAGATACATGTGCCACTGTGTGCATCTGGTTTACGTGAGTATTGGGTAATCAAACCTGGGCTGGCAGGCTTTGTAAACAAGTGCCTTTAACTGCTAAGCCAGTTCCCTAGTCCTTGTTTGATTTTTTTTTTTCTTTTTTTTGAGGCACGGTCTCACTATGTAGCCCAGGCTGGCCTCAAACTCAAGCTCTTCCTGCTTTAGCCTTCCAAATGCTGGAATTACAGATGTGTACCACTAATCAGGCTTTCACAGGGAGAATTAATTTTTTTTCATTTTCATATTGTTCAGATCAATGAAGTAAACACAGAGATCAATCAGTTGACTGAAAAGAAAATGATGAGAAATGAACCAGTTAAAGTCAAGCTGTCACTGTATAGGCAACAGGTAAGACCACTCTTGGCTAGCACATTTAAATCTGTAATCTTATGGGTGAACAGCTTTATTACAGCCACTGGCTCTATTAGTTATAAAGTCAGAAGGAAGTAAAGAATAAAGATTCTTCTGTCACTGCTAATCTCCAGATTATAACAAAGAATTAGTGGAGAATCCATAAAAGACGTCAGTTCCAGTTTGAAATGTAATCCATTGATAATGCTTAATCTCCTCAGCATCTGCCTTTGTGGTGGTGGGGCTGCTTGTGTTTCAGTGCTTCTGTTGCTCCATCTTTTAAATGTCGAGGTTTTGTTATGTGGTATAAATTAAGATATTCATAATTTATTTTGTTTTATGTATATTATAACAGGTTATACTCCTTTATCCCCTTGCCCCAGCTCCCATTACTGTGGGGGCCCTCTTCAATGGGGTTATGGTATTCACTGTGGTGTCATAAAGGCCTCAGCCAGTCCCTATGGGATATCAGGGAACTGTGCGTCAGGGTATTCCTACCCACTCTGTGGTTCTTACAATCTTTCCACCCCTCTTCCTCAATGTTTCCTGAGCCATTGCAATCCTGTTTCCAGTGATTCAGTGTTGAGTTCTTTGTGGCCTCTGGAATTCTGCTTTGATGGGTTTCGATTGATCACTGTGTCTGTCTTCATGTTTGCATAGCAAGTGCTTTATCCATCTCCCCAGAACCCATCTTTTTTGTTGTTGTTGTTTTGTTTTATTTTGTTTTTCAAGGTATGGTTTCACTCTAGCCCAGGCTGACCTGGCACTCACTCTGTAGTTCAGGGCTGGCCTCAAACTCATGGTGATACTCTACCTCTGCCTCCTAAAGTGCTGGCATTAAAGGTGTGTGGCCATGCCCAATACCAGTACCCATATGTTAACACAGAACACTTACATAGGGAAACATTCCTTCATTGCTTATCTTTTAATTTAAACACATTCAAGAATGACAAGCCGGGCATGGTGGTGCAGGCCTTTAATCCCAGCACTGGGGAGGCAGAGGTAGGGAGATCACCATGAGTTCAAGGCCACCCTGAGACTACATAGTGAATTCCAGGTCAGCCTGGACTAGAGCGAGACCCTACCTTGAAAAACAAAAACAAAAAAAGACAATAGAATCTTTAAAGGGTTTACACTAGAAATTACCCCTCTCCTGTCAATTTTTTTCACCTGTCAATTTGTAATGCAGTATTTGTACTATGTAACTTAATAAGACAATTTGACTGATGTTTCTTTCTCATGAACTGGGTATGTTATGATTCTCTAAGGAAATCCCCCAAGAGTTGTTAGCTAATACAAGTGCTGCAAGCAGCCATTTGGCCTGTGTAAACATTTACCTAATGTTGGTGAGTCAGATGTTTAATTTTGAACCTGCATTTTATTTATCAGAATGCTCCAAGTATTATGGGTACTTTAGCCTTTCATTGAAAAAGCATGAATATTGAATTTAGTAAGATGAACTGTGTTGTCATTCTGAAAATATGGCATTCTTATTTTCTTCCAATGAGGGGGAACCCACCAACCATGCAAAAACAATATACTTAGTGTTAGCTTCTGCCCTTAGAAGGTATTTTCATTAGTGTTTGAATGTTACTTGTGAAGACTTGAATAATTTTATTAATGCATTTTTGTTCTCTGATTTCTATATCTATATTTTCAGGGTTTTGTCTCCCAATTTATAGCTTGATATTTACTATGCATTCTGTTCATACTAATGTATAATTGATGAAGACGGGCAGTGGGACAAGTAGTGAGGATCAAGAGAAGCAAAGCTTACACAGAAAATCTGCCTGGGTAAAATCTAAAACTAGGTAATTTCATAACAGAAAGTTGATTGTCTTATTTTATATTCACATCAAATACTCAATTAGGCATCCATCATTTCTCGTAAAAAAGAAACCAAAGCTGAAGAACTTCAGGAAGCCAAGGAGAAGTTAGCCAGCCTAGAGAGAGAAGTGTCAATAAAGACAAATCAGACCCGAGGATTTGATGGCACCGAGGTTTTGAAGGGAGATGAGGTAAGTTTGTCACAGTTAAAGTTATTACAATTAGCTTTTGTTTGAAACCATTAACATGTTTGACTTTCTGTCACTCATAAGATTAGTAAGACAAATAATATTGATTATTGATGGCCAAACTGGGGCTGCAAAAGTTTTTTTGTTTGTTTTGGTTTTGGTTTTTCAAAGTAGGGTCTTGCTTTAGCCCAGGCTGACCTGGAATTCACTATGTAGTCTCAGGTGGCCTCAAACTCATGACAATCCTCCTACCTCTGCCTCCTCAGTGCTGGGATGAAAGGTGTGCACCACCACAGCTGTCTTAAAAGCACAATTCTTCATATCCTTTTATAATGTTAGCTCCAGACCATTTGAATGGATAAGGCCAATAGGAATGACTGAACAGAGCTAAGTATCATACTTGTGCTTTGCTACTTACTAGCAGTTCAGGTGACAGATCACATTTGGATTCCTAAACATTGCCTGGATTCTACTAACTCTTACAGGTTTTTAAATTTTAGAAACCTGAGCAGCTGCTCATATCCAAACCTTGAAAGGTTCCTGGGTTCGTACTGTGAAAGCTTGGTCGTGTGGCTCCACTGGGGTAAACACAAGTGGGCTGTTCCTATGGCACCCATGTTTCTCTAGTGCTTCCATTGTAACCTTCCATTTTGCCTTTTAGTTTGTAGGACAAGTAGCACATTCAGCAAGGCACCCCTTGATTGAAAAATTCCTTGTGAGCCAGGTATGGTGACTCATGCCTATAATCCCAGCACTTGAGAGGCTGACGCAGGAGGATCACTGAGTTTGAGGGCCAGTCTGCTATATAGTGAAGTCAACCTGGACTACACCAAGGCCTTGTCATTATAAAAACCAAAAAAAAATTCCTTTGATTTTTTTACATCCACTTGCAAATTGATTTGAGACATGAAAGTATTTTTAGTGATACTTGGAAGCAGAAAGCATGGCGTCATGACATCCATGCTGCCCAGAAAAGGATAAGATGAATTGTATAGCGATTTTGCTGTGCAAAAAGCATACTGCTTCCTAGCATTTTTATCTTTAAAAATGCTACCCAATGACAGGAAATCCAAATTGCATGGCTACATTGGCATGAGTTGTGCTTCGAGTTCAGTCAGATGTTCTGCCTGTGCAAATGTGAGAGGAAAGAACCCAGTGCCAAGTTAACCTTTGGTTTTGAGGGTCAAGATGAATAGAAATATCTAATGATAGACAAAGAATATTTTAAGTGGAAAAAGATAACTTTGAAAATTATAAGGCCAACTTAATTTCTGCGTAATATTTGATCAAAACTAGAACAACTCAAGTAAATTATTTGGCAGTTACCTAAAAGAACAGAAGGTATTGGGGAACGTTATGCAAAATTTTATAAAGAACAAATTTTGGTAGATCAGTTTTATTTTCAGCTTTGATAGATGATAGGCCATATGGGCAAAAAGGAGGAAGTTTGTTATACTTAAAATTATATAAGATAGGCCTGGAGAGTTGACTCAGTGGTTAAGGCACTTGCCTGCAAAACCTAACAACCCAGGTTTGATTCCCCAGTATCCACATAAAGATGCACAAAGTGACACCTGCAGGGCGGGAGAGATTGCTCAGTGGTTAAGGCACTTGCCTCCAGTGCCTAAGACCCCGGGTTCAATTCCCCAGTACCCACATAAGCCAGACCCACAAGGTGGTGACCCTGGTACTCTCTCTCTCTCTCTCTCTCTTTCTCTCTCTCTCTCTCTCTGCTTGAAAATGAATAAATATTTTTTTTTTAAAGTGACACATGCATCTAGAGTTTATTTGCAGAGGCCTTGGCATGCCCATTCTCTCTCTCTCTCTCTCTCTCTCTCTCTCTCTCTCTCTCTCTCTCTCTCTCTCTCTCTCTCTCTACTTGAAAATAAATATTTTTTTGAAAAAAAGAAAGCTAGACTTCACTGAGGTTTCTGATTTGATACTATATGGTAATCACCCAAAAAGTCCTATCTGTTAAGGAAGTTGGCTGAGATGGTATTAAGAACAGCGGCTTGGATCAAGCATGGTGTCAGGAATTACCACAAATCTGAGGCCAACCTGGGCTGAATTTCAGGCCAGCTGGGGCAAAAACAAATAACAAGAAAACCAAAAAGAAATAGTGTGGTGTTTGGAAAGAATGTGATGCCAGGACTCACGTGCAGAGTGAGGAAAGGAGTGCTTTTTATAGAAAACTCTGTGCTGGATGTTTTACATGTGCTTTTCTGCTTCCTGTGCAGGTATCATTGTCATTTCTGTGCCTTACAGTTGGAGGCTCAGGGAAATGATAGCACTGCACAGCCAGTTACTGGGATTCCCATCTACAAGTTTGTCCACCTTTTACAAATTGCTGAACTTTTCTGAGATTTTTCTCTCTGTAAAACACAGTGATTGCTTTTCATTATCTTGGGAAAAGCACGTGAAATAATGGATAGCAATGCTCTGGCAAGTTTGAAGGCTTAGTCGGCACATAGCATCTGGCATTTGACTTGATCTTTGTGTGGGTGTGTGCTACTACCTGTGCAGGTGGCCTTGGCTGGAGAGGCTCAGAGCATAGGCTCTGTCTGGGATTCAGTCACTTGAGTGCAAATCTTGGCCTGACATTAGATGACTGGGCAAATTTTTTAAAAACACGTTTTTAGAACACTTCCATAATCATAGACTATAAACCTTTATGATTCCCTCCCCCTCCCTCCTATCTCTTCCCCCTCTCAATTAGTCTCTGTTTTGTTTTGGTGTCGTCATCTTTTCCTCCCATTATGTGTAGATATTATCAGGTACTGTGAAGTCATGAATATCAAGGCCATTTTCTGTCTGGAAGTTTGCGTTGTGAGCAGCCCTACCCTTCCTTTGGCTCTTACAATCTTTCTACCACCTCTTCCACAATAGACCGTGAGCCTCAGGAAGTGTGATAGAGATGTCCCAGTGCTGAACACCCCTGTCATTTCTTCTCAGCACTATGGTGACTTTTGAGTTATCCCAGTGGTCACTGCCATCTGAAGAAGAGAAGCTTCTCTAGACAAGAGTGAGAGTAGCATTATTATATGGGTATGCTCATTTTTTTAAAAAGTGCTTATAAGGCAGTTTGGTGGGTTTAGTATATGCATTTATTCAGACTATAGCCCGTGTTACTCCCCTAGGGTTCATGACCTCCCCCACCGTAGGGTTTTGACTAGGTCTTCAGTACCAGGAATGCATTCCCCTCTGTGGAACAGGTCTCCAGTCCAATTAGAGAGCAATTGGTTTCCCCCACAATAAACATGCCACAATTTTGGGCAAATTTCTTTATGTCTAAAAATACCACTCTAAAGTGTGAACATTATCAGGATATACCTCTAGATTTATTTTGAGAACTAATTACACTAGTACCTGTGAAGTTCTTGGCAGTGTCCATCCGATAAGCCCCATTGTGTTGCTTCTAATATTTTTATAGTTTTGATGTCACTTAAATGGAGAATTTGAAAGTTAGAACTATAGTTTACAGCATAAAGTTTGAAACCATTGTTTTTCAGATTGGAGCAATTTAGTAGGAATAAGTATAAAATAGTGTCTATTTAGGGATAAATAACCTAGATCCAAGATGGAATAAGATAGTGCTGGAGTTATTTTAGCAATTACCATTCACTGAACAGTTAATCGTGTGCTCAACCTTTAAAAACATGTCTTTGAGCCGGGCATGGTGGCACACGCCTTTAATCCCAGCACTCGGGAGGCAGAGGTAGGAGGATTGCCGTGAGTTCAAGGCCAGCCTGAGACTACATAGTGAATTCCAGGTCAGCCTGGGCTAGAGTGAGACCCTATCTTGGAAAAAAAAAAAGTTGATCTTGGTTATTAACTTGACCTAGGAGATTAATGAAGCAACCTATGGGTATGTCTATGATAGTATCATGAGTGTTATAATAAATGGATTACTATCCCTTGGTGTACTTATATCAGGAGGATTGTTAGTTTGAGGTCAGCCTGTGCTAGAGTGAGGCCATGTCTTAAAAGAAATGAATAAAGAAATGAATAAAATTAGTGGGACCCCCTTGAACAAAAGATAAGAAAAATGAAATATTAGGTATTTAAAATGTAATATTTATGCTGGGGATCTAACTCAGCTGAGGTGCAGTGCTTGCCTAGCATGCACTGAGTTTGATCCCCAGCATCGCATAAATCAGACATGGTGGCACATATCTGTAATTCTAGCACTCAAGAAGTAGAGATAGGAGGACCAGAAGTTCAAGACCATCCTTCCCTGCATAGCAAGTTCAAGGCCAGTCTGGGCCACATGAGACCCTATCTCAAAAAAAAAAAGTACTATTTGGATTAGGGAGATTGTTCAGTGGCTAGAGGCACTTGCTTACAAAGCCTGCTGTCATGGGTTCAATTCCCTAGTACCCATATAAACATGATGGAAAAAGTGGTGCATACCTCTAGTATTCATTTTCTTTTTTTTTTTTAAAGAAATAGATTTCTTAATGGCTTTTTAAAAAATTTATTTATTCATTTTTAAGCAGAGACAGAGAGAGAGAGAGAGAGAGAGAGAGAGAGAGAGAGAGAGAGAGAGAGAACACTAGGGCCACCACCTTGTGGGTCTGGCTTATGTGGGACCTGGGGAACCGAACCGTTAAGGCTAGTGCCTTAACCGCTGAGCCATCTTTCCAACCCTAGTATTCATTTTCAATGGCAGGAGACTCTGACACACACACACACACACACACACACACACACACACACACACACACAGAAAAATAAAAACATTTTAAAAACTTATATAATAAACCATGTTTAAACAGCCATGTCACTGGGCATGTGGCACATACCTTTAATCCCAGCACTCAGGCGGCAGAGGTAGGAAGGAGCACTGAGTTCCAGGTCAGCCTGAGCTAAAGTAAGACCCTACCTCAAAAAAAAAAAAAAAAGCCAGGCATGGTGGCATACGTCTTTAGTCCCAGCACTCTGGAGGCAGAGGTAGGAAGATCACCATGAGTTTGAGGCCAGCCTGAGACAACGTAATGAACGCCAAATCAGCCTAGGCTAGACACTACCTTTGAAATCCCCCCAAATAAAATAAATAAAAAGTGTTATTCTATTTATGTTCAAATTATATCTGGAATATATTTTTGGAGTCATGTCTTAAATGATAGTCATGGGCCTGGAGAGAGGTCTCAGCAGTTAAAGGTGCTTCCTTGAAAAGCCTGACAGCCTGGGTTCAATTCCCCAGTACCCACATAAAGCCAGTTGCACAAAGTGGCACATGCATCTGGAGTTTGTTTACAGTGGCAGGAGGCCCTGGCATGCTCATTCTCTCTTTTTTTTTAATATTTTGTTTATTCATTTTCAAGAAAAGAGAGAGAGAGAGAACACCAGGGCCACCACCTTGTGGGTCTGGCTTATGTGGGTCCTGGGGAATTGAACCCCTGGGCCTTAGGCACTGGAGGCAAGTGCCTTATCTGCTGAGCCATCTCTCCAGCCCTCATTTTCTCTCTCTCTTTCTCTCAAATAAATAAGAATTTTTTAAAAAGGTGCTTTCTTGCAAACCCTGATGGCTTGTTTAATTCCTCAGTACCCACATAAAGCCAGATACACTGGGTGGCGCATGCATCTGGAGTTTGTTTACAGTGGCTGGAGGCCCTGGTGTGCCCATACTCTCTTTCTGCCTGCTTCTTTCTCTTTGTCTATCTCTGTCTCAAATAAATTAATAATTTTTTAAAAAGATATAGTTATGTCAGAGTCCCATATAAAGGTGACTAAAATGGATTTTTAGAAAGTCTGAAAGTTTCTGGGCTGGAGAGATGGTTCAGCAGTTAAGGCACTTGCCTCCAGTACCTAAGGCCCCCAGTTCAATTCCCCAATACCCACATAAGCCAGACCCATAAGGTGGTGGCCCTGGTGCTTGTTCTCTTCTCTCTCTCTCTCTCTCTCTCTCTCTCTCTCTCTCTCTCTCTCTCTCTCTCTCTCTCTCTCTCTCTCTCTCTCTCTCTCTCCCTGTATCTCTCTGCTTGAAAAATGAATAAATAAAATATTTTTTTAAAAAAAGAAAGTCTGAAAGTTTCATAGAGAAAAAGGAAAAATATGGGATGCAGAAAAGTGTTAAATTAGTAGGTTAGGAACTTATCCCTAGAAAGTCATGCAGGCAACGTTGGCTTTTGGCTGACATCTGGGAACCTGGATTTTGGAAGTACTCTCACGATTCCCTGATAAGAATGAGTCACTGAGCCTAACATGAAGGAAGAGTATACTTTATGGTGAGTTCCTGCTTTCCTCCTGGGAGTCTGTAATGTTGTTACTGGTAGGCTAAGGTGCTTACGGGATCAGCCCCCAGTAAAATCCCTGGACAGTAAATGTGGTGGTTTGATTCAAGTGTCCCCCATAAACTTCTGAATGCTTGATCCCCAGCTGATGGCAATCTTAGAATTGGAACCTTTTTGGAGGTGTGTTGTTGGGGGCAGGCTTATGGGTATCATAGCCAGCTTCCCCTTGCCAGTGTTTGGCACACTCTCCTGCTGCTGTTGTCCATCTGGTATGGGCTAGGAGGTAATGTCCAGTTTCTGCTCATGCCATCATTTCATTTTCCCTGCCATCATGGAGCTTACCCTCAAGTCTATAAGCCAAAATAAACTCTTTCTTCCACAATCCGCTTTTGGTGGGTTCTTTATGCCAGCAATAAGAAAGCTGACTGCAACAGTGTCTAATGAGTTTCCCCGTTTGGCAGCATGTATATATTGTTATAACTCATTACTGTGCCCTATGTGATTCCATGGGAGAAGTCTTAGAAATTTGCATTGGTTTCCTCAGGGCTTAACCCCATGTACCTTTTAAACAATATAATTTAAAAATATTTATTTAAGAGAGAGACAAAGTGGCAGAGAGAAATGATACACCAGATCCTTCCGCCACTGCAAATGAATTCCAGATGCATGCACCACTTAGTGTATCTGGCTTTACATGGGTACTGGGGAATTGAACCCTGGATGGTCAGGTTTTGCAAGCAAGCACTTTAAGCCACTGAACCCCCCCCCCAATATTTTTATTTATTTTCAAGTTTTCATATTTTTGCATGGGTATTTACATGGGTTTGTATGCATTTTCATATATGTGTGGGCACACATGTGTGTGGAGACCATCAGATGTCTTCCTTCATTGCTCTCTACTTTATTTACTGAGGCAGGGTCTCTTACTAGTCTAGATGCCATGTCATCTTGCTCTAAGAATCCCCCAGCTCTACCTTCTGGGCACTGGGATCATAGGTGGATCACTCTACCCATCTACCGTTTACTTGGGTGCTGGGGATCTAACCTCCAGTTCTCACACTCCTGTGCCAAGTGCTTTATCTACTGAACCATCTCCCCAGACCCTGGTTTTACTTTGTATATTTCTATGTATCAAATCATAGCCTGTGAGTACTGTCAGCAAATCTGTGTTGGGCCCCTGACACAGACAGGGGTTGCTGCTGTTCCTGTTGGTTCTAAGAAGCCAGAATTAGGACCAGTAGGTGGTAATTAGAAGCAATTGACAATTTTCTGCCATCTAAGCTTTCTTCAGTCATGGGGCAGCCTGCTGTGGTAGAGTACTCCACCACTTGAAATCCTCTGACAAGCTAGCTGGTGGACACATTAGAAATCATGTATGCAAGCCGAGCGTGGTGGCGCATGCCTTTAATCCCAGCACTCGGGAGGCAGAGGTAGGAGGATCACCATGAGTTCAAGGCCACCCTGAGACTACATAGTGAATTCCAGGTCAGCCTGGGCTAGAGTGAGACCCTACCTTGAAAAACCAAAAAAAGAAAGAAAGAAAGAAAGAAAGAAAGAAAGAAAGAAAGAAAGAAAGAAAGAAAGAAAGAAAGAAATCATGTATGCATTGAGTAGAATATTAGGTCAAAGTTTTGGATTTTATAATCTTAAAAAACCTATTTATAAGCCGGCGTGGTGGCGCACGCCTTTAATCCCAGCACTTGGGAGGCAGAGGTAGGAGGATCGCCGTGAGTTCAAGGCCACCCTGAGACTACAGAGTGAATTCCAGGTCAGCCTGGACTAGAGCGAGACCCTACCTCGAAAAACCAAAATAATAATAATAATAATAATAATAATAAAATAAACCTACTTATACATGAATAGATTCTCATGATAGGAAAAATCAAGCCCCTAGTCCCAGCCTCTTTAGTCCTCTTCCAAAGAGAAGCCATGATAGACACCAATTCTGTATATCTTTTCAGTCATTTCTCTGATAGAGATAATATTGCTTTGTGGGCTTAAACTAAAAATAGCTCAGCAATTAAGGCACTTGCTTACAAGTACCCACGTAAAGCCAGAAAGAAGCATAGTGGCACATGCATTTCATTTGCAGTGGCTTGAGGCCCTGGCATGTCCATTCTTTATCTCTCCTGTCTATCTCTCTTTGCTTGCAAGTAAATAAATCAATACATTTTTAGAAAATAAAAATATATAAATAAAATTATACTGTGTATATTGTGCGACTCGCTGCTAATAATAGGTCTTGGAGAGTTTTCTCAAGTCAGTATATAAAGTAACTATTCTATAGAGGCCTGTAGCCCCAGAACACCTGTGTGCATATCCCTGACACTTCTTTCTAAAAATATATTTCTGTTTGTTACAAGAATATAAACAGTTTTAGGCTGGCACGCCTTTAATCTCAGCATTTGGGAGGCAGAGGTAGGAGGATTGCCGTGAGTTCAAGGCCACCCTGAGACTACATAGTGAATTCCAGGTCAGCCTGGACTAGAGCAAGACCCTACCTCAAAAAAAAAAAAAAAAAAAAAAGAATATAAACAGTTTTAGCTATTTACTTAATTCTTTGAATTAAAAAATTCCTTCATGGTGTTAATTTTTTTTGGTTTTCTTCAAATGTTTGACAATTTTGGCTGTGTACATTTTTTTTCTGTTAGTTTTAAGGATTTTGAGTGGTTGGCTCAAGGTTTCTGGTGTGTAAGGGTGTATGGGCACACCAGGGCCTCTTACTGTAGGGGCGGAGCTGGGGAATAGAACTTAGATAATACCCAGCAAAATTCCAATGCACATGTGGGAGAGGGTTTAGCAAAATCTATGCTGTTCAGCCAAACAAACAAAATAAGAAAAGATAACAGAGGTCTCCCATCATGAGGAAAAGGTTCGTGTGGAAAAAATCTTGAGGGGGGGCCCTAACCCCAGCCATTGACTGGGTGGGGGAAGGCCTTACTTTTCTAAGGCCTGGAGATTTAAAAAGTCCTCCTCCTGGGAAGCCATGTGGGAAGAGAAGAAGCTGGACTTTGTTTCAGTGGCTTTTAAAACCTCAGACAGGTAAGTCAGAGAAACAGCTAGTTAGTTGGTCCATACCGGACCAATCAGTTTTATCATCTAGGTTTGAGCTCTAGCTAGACGCACCTCCCACTCAGGGGGAGGGGGCTCAGACCTGGAATCTGTGAGCTTGCCTGAAACTGACACATTACCTCTACAAACGAACACCAGACATTTGTGCCACTTTTTGTGTCCAGTTTATGTAGGTGGCTGAGGAATTGAACCAGGCCTGTCTGGCTTTGCAAGCAAGCATGCTTAACCACTGAAGCATCTCTTTAGCCCCCTAAAAATTCTTGTTAGTGGTTTCACACTGTCACATTATAAGACACAAAAGAAGGGCCTTAGCAAGTAATGGAGAAGTGTTCTGGTTTCCTCTGCTGACTTTAGCCACATCAGTCCTGCTTTCATCAAAATGATATACTGGGGTTTAAGAGTTTGTTTGAAAATAAAATTCCACTGTTAACAATGGTTTTGAAAACCACTGAGTTATGGGATCAATCTAGAGTCCCTTCTTGCACTAAGAATCTATAATTTCTGGATATTTAGTATGACTCACTCACTGCCCAAGAATTTGTATGTGTGAATTGCCAGTGTGATTTTTCAATATTTTATCACTTCTGAGGGGGACCAAATTTTAATTTGTAAATTAATTTGATGTCGGATTTTAACTAGAATCCTCATGTGGCCATATCCTAGAATGAGGCCATAAGTGCAAATTATTGCCATTCTGAATTCAAAAAGCTTCACATAATGAAGCAGGCTCTTACTATAAGTAATCTTGGTTTTCCTTTTTTTGTAGTGTTTAAAATTTTTTTCACGCCAGGTGTGGCGCACGCCTTTAATCCCAGCACTCAGGAGGCAGAGGTAGGAGGATTGCCGTGAGTTCAAGGCCACCCTGAGACTACATAGTGAATTCCAGGTCAGCCTGGGCTAGAGTGAGACCCTACCTCGAAAAAAACAACAAAAAAAATTTTTTTCACATACCTTATTTGTGTAAAATTTGGTGTGATTGGTATGATGGTTTGAATCAAGTGTCCCCCATAAACTCAGGTGTTTGGAATGCTTGGTTCCCAGCTGTCACAGTCAGCCACACACCACTGGGATGAATTGCCAAACCAGGCACAGTTTGGGAAGAAAGTATTTATTGAAGTTATAGATCCAGGGGAAGTTCCATACTGAAGAAAGAGGCTGGTCCCCTTTCACGGGTCCAAGCAGAGTAAGAAAACCATCACCAGCAATCCCCAAAGTAAGCAAGCAAACTCAAAACTCAAATTTGCAAACAGCAGTCCAGGCTTCAGTTCAGACTGCTCTTTTTTTTTTCTCTTTGCATATGTATAGCTGGAATTTCACATCCACCCCATAATCACCAAGGGCTAGAGCCTAAGATCCAGCCTAGGTGACACCTCCTCCAGCCAGGCAGCTGGAGAAAAACTTTTAACCTTTTGAATCTATTGGGGGACATTCAGTCAAACTACCACACCAGCTGATGGCAGTTTGGGAGGTGGAGCCCTGCTGGAGGAAGTGTTTCTGGGGGTAGGCTTAGGGGTTTTGTAGCCAGCTCCCCCCTGGAGAGCCAGAGTTCTGTTAACTCTCCTGCTGCTGTTTTCCACCTGCTGTGGCAGAAATGATGTCTAGCCTGTGTTCATGCCATCATGAAGCTTCCCCTCAAGACTGTAAGCCAAAATTTAAAAAAAAAAACTTTTATCAGCTGCTTTGGTCAGGTGCTTTTTTTGTTTATTTGTTTTTGTTTTTCGAGGTAGGGTCTCGCTCTAGTCCAGGCTGACCTGGAATTCACTATGTAGTCTCAGGGTGGCCTTGAACTCATGGTGATCCTCCTACCTCTGCCTCCGGAGTGCTGGGATTAAAGGCGTGCGCCACCACGCCCGGCTTGGTCAGGTGCTTTTATCCCAGCAACTGGTTACTACAATTGGAGATAGAAAAACAGAATTACAGTAAACTATAGTAGTTAATAATCATTATGTCAAAAAAAAAAGTTTGCTGCTATTATTATGCTACCATGAAACTTGGGGCACCAGGCGGTGACAGACCAAAGCATGATTGGGGGTCATGTACAGAGCAGGGTAAGGGTGACTCCCACTCTCCTCAAAGGCAGCTGCAGCACTAACTCTCCGCCAACACAGATGAAGACTCACAGAAGCTGCCTCGGGAATGCACTACAAGACTTATAGGCAGCTGGGCTGCAGTCAACCCCAAGCAGTTGTTGACTCTCTTATATCCTTAGGGAGGGAGGGTCCTTTCCATTCTGGCCCTCCCAGGCTTGACCTCATGTGTCTCCTGAACTCCCCTTAGGAGGGAATGGTTTAATTCAGAGAAATTGCTGCACAACTTTGGTCAAAGTCACAGTAGTTGCTTACTGTTACTCTAACCTTGGGAACTGATCATATGACTTTTTAAGTTTCAGCTCTCCCAGACTAGTTAACCTCTTGACTCCTTCCTGCCCTCCAGGATGGAATGTTTCAGTTCTGAGGAATTAACTATACAATTCAGGCTTCTCAAAACCCAGTAGAAAGATGTTAGCTTAATTTGCATCTCATGGCTGGGCCTGAGGCCTCTAACCCTGTTTTCCAAGCTCTGTCAAGTCCTCCTGGAATGCACTTTTTTCTTGCATGTCAGAATTACAGCAGTTTCTGCTTTTCCTGAGAGCCAGTAGCCTCTAGGGTGGCAACAGGGATATATCTTCCCAGGCTTGTAGAATGAAGGTGTATATTTTCAACAGAAAATTAATATTAAAATGTCTTGTCACGGGCTGGAGAGATGGCTCAGTGCTTAAGGCACTTGCCTCCAGTGCCTAGGGCTCCAGGTTCAATTCCCCAGGACCCACATATGCCAGACCCACAAGGTGGTGGCTCTGGTGCACTCTCTCTCTCTCTCTCTGTATCTCTGCTTGAAAATGAATAAATAAAATATTTAAAAAAAAAAAATGTCTTGTCACTTCTTTACCGGCTTCAGTTGATGAAAGGTTAATTATGTATAACATTTCATCCTAACCATAGCTGTTTAATTTTTAAATTTTATCTTATAGTTATGTTTACACATAAGACTGCAAATTTAAATTTAAATTTGCTCTTTAATCTACTAGCCAGTTCTTTGGGTATGATTTTTGCCCCTCATAGATAACTATCTAAACTCGAAGACTTCATGCTGATGGAAGAGCAAAGAACACAGTCTGGGCCTCTTAGTAGTTCCTTATAACAGCCAGTACTTAGTCCCCTCGATGCCTCTGAGTCCTTAATGATTGTTTGAGAAATCACCCCTAGTCATGCCGCGCTCCCACCCTTTCTCAGAATAGGTTTTGTTGTTGTTGTTGCTGTTTAATATAGCAATAAACGAACTTCTGATAAAGATTCGATTGGCACTTCATGCATGAAGAGGTCGCCTGCCTTCTGGTGTGTGTTCATGTACCCCATTGTGTTTTCTCCCCTAACCATTACAAGATCAGCTGTTTTACAGTGATAGCAACTTGGAAAATGTTCTTCGTCAAATAATATTTATAAGCAGCTTTAGAAATGGCAACCAACTCATTCTCCAACTACCAGCAGAAATCCTAAAGCTAAATTGGAAAGATTATGAAATCATCTTGAAATACTTCAAAGAGAAGCACAATGATGATAAGGGAATCCTGGCAAGATTTGCCACAGCTGTCAGTTTCCAAAAAATTAGGACTCAAATTTTGACACTTGTAATTGAATCATCCACCCTTCCAAGTGAGCAGAGGAAACATGGGGTATTTTTAGAACCTTTCCAATCACATTGTACTCTTCATGGCACGGCCTGAGGCCCCTAGAATCTCAAGAGATGGAACAAAACAGAATCAAATAAACTTGGCTCAGCTCACTGTAATAGAAGTCTTATATTTTGCATGCAATCTAAGGCAGTGCCACAACTTAACCCCAAATTAAAAGACTTCTCATATATTTTTGAGCATTAACCATTTGGACAGCAACTGAAACACTCAGCGATGTAACAGCTGTGTGGTGATGATTTGATTTATAATAGAAGCACCGAGACCTTAGAGGGTGTGATTAACTGTCTCACAGATGGGAAGTCCTTGGCCACCAACTTCATTTAAGACAGATTCCCACCAGTATATATCATACTGCTTATTATAGACTCTCCCAAAAGAAGGAGCAGCTAACTAGCTTGTACCATATGTAGATAATTATATTGTTCGTGCTTGGATGGCTGAGATTTTCTCATTTAAAGTTACATATGTAATACAGGTTGAGAAAGGTCAGAATAGTATTCAGCACTAGTTCTGTTGAGTGCTTTGAGAAGACTGTCATTTTAGAGGAAAACATTGGTTGCTTTGAAATTTTTTTCCCCTTTAAAACAGGTAGCAGAAAAACAAAGAAATAAACAAGCAAACAAAAAAAACAGATAGCAGCTTTGAAACCAGACTTCAGAGACGACAAATAATTTGTTGAAATATAACATGAAAAGATAGCCTTTTCAGGTTCGCTGCAAGTCTTATCTTAGAACACACAACATTGGGCTGGAGAGATTGCTCAGTGGTTAAGGCATGTCCCTCCAGGGCCTAAGACCCCCAGTTCAGTTCCCCAGTACCCACATAAGCCAGACCCACAAGGTGGTGGCCCTGGCTCTCTCTCTCATGTTCTCTGTCTTTGAAAATGAATAAATAAAATATGTTTTTAAAAAAGAACACGCAACATTGACAAATGGGAGAAAATATACAGCCTTTGGACACACTGGTGCTACTTTTTTTTGTTTTGTTTTTGTTTTTTTTTTTCAAGGTAGGGTCTCGCTCTAGCCCAGGCTGACCTGGAATTCACTATGTAGTCTCAGGGTGGCCTTGAACTCATGGTGATCCTCCTACCTCTGCCTCCCAAGTGCTGGGATTAAAGGCGAGAGCCACCACACCCGCTGGTGCTACTTTTAAACAGTTGGTAGTTAGCTCATCTCTTTCTCCCTAACTCCCTCAAGCCCATTTCTGTAGATTTCTTTGACAAAACAACTGAGAAGATGTGATTTAATTAAGACATGGAAATAGCATGGATATTGGACTAATGGGGTTTGAGGATAAAAGTACTTATTCTTGTCCGATTGCTCTAAGTAGAAAATTAGAAACGGCGAAGTTAATAATTTCTCTATAGTTTTACCTGTGATACATGTGTGTATGTGTGCATAGTTCTCAAATAATACAAAGTACTTATAAGGTTGTCTTATTAAAACCCTCCTAGCTAATTATTTTGAAAACAACTTGTATGTTAGATATTGAGGTAAGAAATGTGCAGTGGTAGCAGATTCTTGTGTTCACTTAAACGTCCACAATGGTGTCTAGAATTTAGTAATTCTTTTGAGTTCACAATAGTTTGAAATGCATTAGGGAAATAAGCAAGCCCAGATTTTGACTATAACTATAAAAGCTTCTGAAACACATTAAGTAAATAAAAAGAGAAAGGACATGTCAAATTCCTTTTCACAAAGGAGCTGAGTCTGTAATATTGTCCCTGAGAAGCTAGACTATAAATCATTTATCCATTACCCAAACCAAATGCACGAAGAGATCAAGATTAGCACTCCACACAATTGAGTACTCAGTCAGCACTGACAGGAAGAAGCCATAAAGCATTAACCTCACTGATCTGAGCATCAAGAATGACGATTACTCTTATAAATGACAGACTTAGACTACAAATGTATATTGGCCCGAATGATCAGGAACAGCTGCTGTAATGGGCTTTCCTGCCTCGTGGCCAGCTTTGCATTTCACTTTGGTGACACGTGGTATATTGCACAGTGAGAAGCTTTTATCTTAATCTTCCAAGAGTTTGTTGCTTACCTCCTCTGCCTTTTTTCCCTTTAAAGTGATTACTTGATTTTAAAAAAATCTTTAAAATTATTTTTTAAATTTTCCTTGTATGATTTTATAAATATCTATTTTGGAACTATTTTTCTTTAAAATTATTTTAAAGTTCCTTTAAAAATTTCAATTTCTTTTAAATATATTTTAAAAGTATTTCTATTAAACTATATTTATGGGCTGGAGAAATTTCTCAGTGGTTAGAGGCATTTGTTTGCAAAGCATAACTTCCCGAGGTTCAGTTCTCCATACTCGCATGAAGTCAGACATACAACATGGCGCATGTGTTTGCACTTCTTCATCTGCAATAGCAGGAGGCCCTCGTTCCCCAATACTCTTTCTCTCCCTACTTCTCTCTCTCTTTCAAATAAATAAATACTAAAAAAATTAAATATCCCCTTGAAATGTTTCTTACAATTTCATATGTTATGTATATGTATAATGTATTTTGATTATTTTCACTCCCATTACTGTCTCTTATCCCCTTCCACTTCCAATATGCCCTCTTCTTCTTCCCAATTTTTAAAAAATATTTATTTATTTTCAGAGAGAGAGGAAAGAGAGAGAGAGAGAGAGAGAGAGAGAGAATGGATGCACCAGGGCCTCTAGCTACTACAAATGAACTCCAGATGCATGCACCCCTTTGTGCATCTGGCTCTAAATGGGAACTGGGGAATCAAACCCAGGTATTAGGCTTTGAAGGCAAGCGCCTTATCCCCTGAACCATCTCTTCAGCCACCCAATTTTTTTTTAATGGCTAAGCAAAGAACTTCTGGATTTCATTTTTCAAACATTATTTAACAAGAAAGATCTCCAACCAATATTGTAAAATTAAGCTGCATTGGGCTAGAGAAATGGCTCAGTGGTTAAGATGCTTGCCTGCAAAGCCTCAACCTGGGTTCCATTCCATAGTACCCACATAAAGCTAGCGCATACATCTGGAGTTCGTTTGCAGCAGCTGGAGGCACTGGTATGCCCATTCTCTGTGTCTCTCTTCCCTCTATCTCTCTCTCTCTGCTTACAAATAAATCATATATTTTAATTGCATGCCTTTAATCCAGCTTGGGCTACATAGTCAGACCCTGTCTCAAACAAAACAAATGAATAAAAGATTACATAAGAGTTCCTGACTCTCTCTCTCTCTCTCTCTCTCTCTCTCTCTCTCTCTCTCTCTCTCTCATCTCTGCTTGAAAATGAATAAATAAAATATTTAAAAGGGCTGGAGAGATGGCTCAGCGGTTAAGGCACTTGCCTCCAGTGCCTGAGGCCCTGGGTTCAATTCCCCAGGACCCACATAAGCCAGACCCACACCTGATGTGCGCTCTCTCTCTCTCTCTCTCTCTCTCTCTCTCTCTCTCTCTCTCTCTCTCTCTCTCTCTCATCTCTGCTTGAAAATGAATAAATAAAATATTTTAAAAAAAAAAGAGTTCCTGAGATCAGAAAGCTTGAGAATCACTATTACAGGTGCAAAAGACAAGCACCTCAATAAAAAGTAGGCCAAATACAAGCAAATCATTTTTTAAAATCCCTATAAATGCACAATAAACAAAATGAATAAATGGGCTTCAGAGATGGCTTCCCAGTTAAATGCACTTACTTGCTTGCAAAGCCTAACAGCCTGGGTTTGATTCTTTAGTACTCACACAAAGCCAGATGCACAAAGAGTTCATTTTCAGTGGCAGGAGATCCTGGCATGCTGTGTTTCTCAATCTCTTTCTCCTTCTCTCTCTCTCTCTCTCTCTCTCTCTCTCTCTCTCTCTCTCTCTCTCTCTCTCTCTCTCTCTTTCTCTCTCTCTCTCCTAAATAAAAACATTTTAAAAATGAAAAAGTAAGGTTTCTTAATAAATGCAAGTTGGAACTATTTTGTTCACTTATCACATTGATTATAAAAATATGATAAATAGCCTCTTGAAGAGTAGTTTGGCAGAATATCAGAAACCACTGTTTATTTTGACCATTGCTAGAAAAATGTCCTATAGAGATTATTGAATGTGTTGAGCCCAGCGTGGTGGCAAGCACCTCTAATAGCAGCACTCAGAAGGCAGGAAGATCTCAAGTTCAATGACATTCTGGGCTACATGTGTCTGAAGATTCAACATATTTTATCATTTTTTTTAAATATTTTATTTATTCATTTTAAAGCAGAGAGATATATATAGAGAGAGACAGAGAGAGCACCAGGGCCACTACCCTGTGGGTCTGTCCTATGTGGGTCCTGGGGAATTGAACCGGGGGCCTTAGGCACTGGAGGCAAGTGCCTTAACCCCTGAGCCACCTCTCCAGCCCTATTTTATCAATTTTTGTGTTGTATTATATTTAAAAATCAGAAATAATCTAAAATCTAAATAATAACTAGCAGACACTTCAATGGAAGACAAGCATTGATGATGTGTTTCTCTTCTGAATTAGCTGGGGGCAGTAGAGTCCTTAGATGCTCTGATGGCCACTTACTGCTTCATTGTGTGGAACTGTGACTAATCTGACCTTGGCTGCTGCCCTTCCCCTCGCTAGGTAGGGTGTGCAGTGAATGCCAACTAATTACAAGCCCTCATAGAGTACAGGGAGTAATTTGTGAGATTGTCATTTCACCAAGAGCATGTCTAGCTTGTAGCTTTTAAAAATAGTTCTGGAGCACAGCAAGATGGAGAAAGGAAAATGGCCTAGATATTAACAGAGGATAGCAGATGAACAGGGTTGATTTTGCTTTGGGCATTTTGCCCAGAACATTTTTAATAGAATGTATAGTTACTCTAGGGATTCCAAGTCTGAGGTTCTATAAAGCTTACACATTTATTCTTTAAAAGGAAAATTAGCAAGTTATTAGACTCTGTGTACATTGTTGTTACTTTAAAATGTAGAGCAGTTTCTATATAATACAGCCATTGGAAAAATTTTGTTGTATGGGGCTGGATTCCTGAGTAGTAAGACTAATTTAATCATAGATGGAAAAAATATCTGGAAAGCCAGGCATGGTGGTGTACACCTGCAATCCCGGCACTTGGGAGACACAGCCAAGACAATCGGTTCAGGACTAGTTTGGGGTATAGGAGGAGCCAGGTATATGGTGTCACATGCCTGTAGTCCTAGCATTTAGAAGGCTGAGGCAGAGGAATCATATTGAGGTCAAGACTAGCCTGGACAATGTATGGAGATGCTGTCTCATAAAAAAAAAAAAGGAAGGGAAGTAGGCAGGGAGGGAAAAAGGAAGAAATGAAGAAAAATACAGTTTAAGCTTCCTTCTTCTAAAGCTCAGCTTCTTAGTGTGTGGCTCCCCCATATAAGGCAACATAACTCATGAGTGTGAGGGTCACAAGAAATTTGGCAATTTCTTAAAAGGTTTCTTAACATGCAGTGACCAAAAATTCAACATCAAACATGTAATGAATCTGAGCTGTTTCTGACATAGCTTGTGTTGCCTTGCATTGAGAGACCTTATTTCAACCTTGATTCTGATATGCAGCATGGACAGTTGGCACCAGCCAGTGCTGCCCAAGCATGTGGACTCAGATTGAAGACTATTATCATTATATGCAGTGTTTCTATTGTTTATACAAAGCTTTCTGTTTTTATAGACGCTGGGTTTAAGGGCTGGAGAGATGGCTCAGTGGTTAAGACACTTGCCTGCAAAGCCTGACAACCTGGGTTCGAATCACCACATAAAGCCAGATGCACAGCGTGGCCCATGCACCTTTTCATTCTCTCTCTCTCTCTCTCTCTCTCTCTCTCTCTCTCTCTCTCTCTCTCTCTCTCTCCCTCCCTCCCTCCCTCCCTCCCTCCCTCCCTCCCTCCAAATAAATAATAAACAAATAAATTTTAAAAAAGAAACAAGATTTAATTATGGAAAACAAAGACGTAATATTTTTGTAGCATCATTCCTCCACATGTAAATTTCAAATTAGTACATTATTGGATCGTGTCTTCTTAGAATGTTTGATTGTACAAATGGGTGTTTAAGTTACTAGCTTGTTTCATAAAATAGCATTAAATGAATTTTGGCTTGATTTTAGGATAGACTTTCCAACAATTTCTGAAATAATCCCAAACATACTTTTGCCATTTTGTGCTATGTACAGAACTGATGAGTGTATTCGGATCAGACCCTTGTGGAAGGTGCTCTGTGTCACTCTGCACAGAACTGATGAGTGTGTTCATTCAGATCAGAGCCCTATGGAAGGTGCTCTGTGTCCTGCAGTGTCAGATAGTCAGCCAAAATTTCATCCTTTATATAAAAATAGATAAGACATCCATCCAATTAATATGCAAACTTGCTTTTGTCTTTAATAGATGGTAAAATTATATAGCCAAAGAATTGTTTTAAAATAAGTTTCATTATGATTTATTATCAGTAAATATTTTATTTTTATTTTTATATGCCTGTGTACCTGGGGTCACATAGAAATTTCTCAGTCAAAAAACAGTTCTGAACCTGAGCATCATGGCACACCTTTAACCCCAGCACTTGAGAGGCTGAGATAGGTTGATCACTGTGAGTTCCAGTTCAGCCTGGGCTACATGATACCCTGCCTTAAAAAAAAAAAAGAAGTCATGATTTAGAAAAGTTTAAAAGGTGCTGCTCTAAACCATAATATATTCTCTACTTCTTTCATAGTTTAAGTCAAGTATTAATAGATGCCTAAACTAAGTACTGGGCGATTGAAGAAATTTTAACTGTTTTTAAGGAAGTTCTTTGTCTATTTAGAAAGCAAACTAGTCCTTAAAAACATAAATTTAGGTGTTGGGGAGATGGCTCATCAGGTAAGAGCACTTGCCGAAAGCATAAGGCCTGAAAAGACAGAAAACCATCTGAGTTCAACTCTCCAGAACTCATATGAACAGCTGCGCATGACCATGCACATGTGTAATTCCAGTCCTGTGGGGGGCAGGAAACACTCCATCTTAAGGAAAACAGACAGACAGATGAGTGATAGGGGAAGGACACCCAAGGTTCTCTTCTGGCCTCTGCACACCTGAGAGCACATTGCATACATGTGCTTATACAATACATACCATACCACATCACATATAATGCACACTCAAATTTTTTTTTAAAAAAGTCAGGCTTGGTGTTGCACACCTCTAACCCTAACACTCAAGGGGTAGAGGTAGGAGGATCACCATGAGTTTCAGGCCAGCTTGAGACTACGGAAGGAAGGAAGGAAGGAAGGAAGGGAGGGAGGGAGGGAGGGAGGGAGGGAGGGAAGAAGGAAGGATGGATCTATCTGGGGCTGAAGTGATGACTTAGCACTTAAGGCATTTGCCTGTAATGCAGAAGGACCCCAAGTTCGATTCCCCAGTGCCCATGCAAAGCCAGATGCACAAGAGGACACGTGTCTGGAATTCGTTTGCAGTGGCTAGAGGCTCCCATTCTCTCTCTCAAATAAGTAAAATATTAAATGTTTCTGAAAATGATGATCATCATAAAATATAAAAACATATACATATAAAGAAAAACCAAAAAATTAAAAAAGAAAGATCTATCTGGGTGTTCTGGGCATACCTTTAATAGGAGGATCACCATGAGTTTGAGACTACTTAGTGAAGTCCAGGTCAGCCTGGGCTATGGAAAGATCCTAACTCAAAAAACCAAAAAAGTAAAATGAATAAATTTTAGAAATGTACTCCATTTAATTACTTTTCAATTTAGAATTTTATTTTAGAATTATTTATCTTAAACTTTGGGTTAAAATTGTGAACAGGGGCTGGGGAAATGGCTCAGTGGTTAAAGGTGGCACTTGCTTACATTGCTTACAAAGCCTGTGAGCCCAGGTTCAGTTCCCCAATGCTCACATAACATCAGGTGCAAAACATGGCACATGCATCTGCCATTCATTTGTAGCGGCAAAAGACCCTGGCATGCCCATACACACATATAAACTTTTTAAAATTTAAGGGAAAGCCAGGCATGGTGGCGCACGCCTTTAATCCCAGCACTCGGGAGGCAGAGGTAGGAGGATTGCCGTGAGTTCAAGGCCAGCCTGAGACTACATAGTGAATTCCAGGTCAGCCTGGGCTAGAGCGAGACCCTACCTCAAAAAACCAAAAAAAAAAAAAAAATTTAAGGGAAAATCCCAACATTGTAACAGAGCTTACATTGGGATAGTAGCTTTGAGTAAATTTTTTCTTTTTTCTGTTTTCTAAGATTATGTTTATTAATTCATTAATTATTAGATTATTCATTAAGTTCCCCCCTTTAAAAGGTAACTTTAAGAAGCACTGGGCATTAAATAAGGTTCAATAAACTGTCCCATGTTGTGTAATATGCTAACTTGTTTTTGTTTTGAAGTAATGTGTTTAAATACAGTAGGCTACTTCTTACTACAGAAATTTTCATTATTATTATTTAATAAGAGGATAGCTAGAGCAGAAAAAAATATAAAAATAATTTTTTAACATTTAAAGTATTCTATTTCTGGGCTGGAGAGATGGCTCAGCAGTTAAGGCACTTGCCTCTAGTGCCTAAGGCCCCGGGGTTCAATTCCCCAGGTCCCACATAAGCCAGACCCACAAGGTGGTGGCCCTGGTGTACTCTCTCTCTCTCTCACTCTCTCTGTATCTCTCTGCTTGAAAATGAATAAATAAAAAAATAAAGTATTCTATTTCAAAACTATCTGAAATTTCTCATATTTGCTTCTCGCATTGAGAAGTATTCATTAAGCTAATGTCTCAGGACCTGCACTCATGCTGTTCCTGCTTCCTGGGATGCTCTTGTCTGCCACCGCCTCCTCTAACATACGCCCACCCATTCATTTCAGCTCAAGTAGAACTTATTAAAGAAGCTTCCTATAAACCCACCTCCTCCATTCCCACTCATTACCTTCGTTTTTTGTTTTTTTTTTTTCAAGGTAGGGTCTCACTCTAGCCCAGGCTGACCTGGAATTCACTATGGAGTCTCAGGGTGGCCTTGACCTCACGGTGATCCTCCTACCTCTAGGCGTGCGCCACCATGCCCGGCTCTCATTACCTTCTTATCTTCATCTCAACCCAGGTTCAAACACTACTTTTTGTTTATTATGATATTTGGCATTGTAAACTCAATTCAGTGTTTATTTCCCCCACTATTTCTTAAGCTTCATGATGACTGGAGGGTTTGTTCAGTGTTGTATTCTCTGCCACAGTGCCTAGGACATAAAGATAATCATAGTCATCACAGTAATTTCTTTAAGTTATGTTTATTTTATTTGACTCTCCAGACTCTAGTTGGTATTCCTCAATCATAAGATTTTTCATTAGAGTAGTCATAGCTTGATTACTATGAGTAGGTATGTGGATGAATGAAATGACACAGAAGAGTCATAACTAATTAAATTTTAGGGTGAGTGCCTTCCAGTGTCTCAGATACTTTTTTGTATCAGAAGTCCAGTTGTGCCTGAGCCTCCTCGAGTCTTCTGTAGGAATCCCAGCGAATCAGTGCAGGAGTGCACAAGACATACCATGAGGAACCAGAGCCTGAGCTGTCCTCATTAGCTCCTCTTTTCTTCTTTTTAAAACCTTTTTACTTTCATGGGGTTTACTTTCTGTTCACGTGCTCCTGGTTTGTAAAGTGTAGAGCTTTTATGTAAAGAATCAGAATATTTAAGTTAGTGAATACAAAAACTGAAATTTACACATAATATTTAATTAAGCAGTTACTCTTAAAAAGTTGTCTAAGAAAACTAGGATATTACATACTTGTTACACATGTGTTGGTAAGTAAAGAAATGTTTCCTAATACACTGATTTTATGTAGGATATTTGGATATTGATCTCATTAGATTTCATATTGTGTTTTATTTTTACAGTTTAAACGATATGTCAGTAAACTTCGAAGCAAGAATACAGTTTTCAAAAAGAGGCATCAGATAATATCTGAATTTAAAGCTGAATTTGGTCTCTTACAGAGGACAGAAGAGCTTCTTAAGCAACGTCAGGAAACTATTCAACATCAACTGGTAATATGGTTTTATCGTGAGCTTCTAAAAATACAAATATATGAAGTTTATAGGTTGCAGCCTTATACTGAGGTCATAGTTTTTACTGGAAAATCATAAAATTATTAATTTTTTCTAATTACAGAGATGTTATAGAAGTTGATTGATTTATTTTTAAATGCAACAGTAAGACTGCCTTTAAAAAATGTGTGTGCTTACTTGGGGGTTATTAATAGGTTGGAAGTCCAAGTAGGTTTTTCTTTTGGTGAGCTAGTTAATATGACTATTATCATACCAAGAGAGTGACTGTAAAATATTTCTCTATCGTGGCCAAGCATGCACTTTCAGGGAGCTTTGGAGAGCAGGATCCAGGGAAGGTGCTTGGAAGTTTGCTTGCAGCTTCTTGTGTGTTGGTCAGAACAGAGCCCGCAGCAAAGCTGTTCTGTGGATGCTAGGACTGTGCGGTTCTCCTGCCTTGACTTTCCTCCTTTCACCCGACCCCCAACCCCCTCCTGAAGCCGTTTCATCAAAATGTTTCTTATGAGCCAGATGCCAGTCCTGAGGGGTGGAGGTCAGTGACATTTCACCCTTAGCTGGCTACATGAACCTCTCTTTCTCATGCTGTGAATAGTTTGCTTCTAGAGAAACTTAAAAATTTAAGGGAAGCCGGGCGTGGTGGCGCACACCTTTAATCCCTCGGGAGGTAGGGGTAGGAGGATCGCCGTGAGTTCGAGGCCAGCCTGAGACTACATAGTGAATTCCAGGTCAGCCTGGACTAGAGTGAGACCCTACCTCGAAAAAACCAAAAAATAAAAATAAAAAATAAAATTTAAGGGAAAGCCGGGCGTGGTGGCACACGCCTTTAAGCCCAGCACTCAGGAGGCAGAGGTAGGAGGATTGCTGTGAGTTCAAGGCCAGCCTGAGACTACATAGTGAATTCCAGGTCAGTCTGGGCTAAAGTGAGACCCTACCTTGAAAAACCAAAAAAAAAAAAAAAAAAAGATGAGCCATCTCCCCTCCCAGCAAATAGTAATTTTTATTGGATGTCAGACATCACATGTGATTAAAATTTCAAGGCTCTGGCTGTGTTTGTCTTCCTCTAAAGAGAATTTAACTTTTTCTCTGCAGATCACCTTGATCCAGTTGAGGGTAGGTTTTGGTAGAGCTGACATTTTTCTAGTTTTCACTTACTCCTCAGAGGCAGTCCTTCTGCCTGTGGCAGAGACTCCCAACATTAACTCTGATGATCAATTCTTAGTCTTTTTCTTATCAATCCTTTTAACATAGCTGTCACCCCTACCTGTCACTTGTCTTCTAGGACACTGTACTCTGTTTGGAGTTTTTCGATCAAACAGACTCTGCTGTTTCTTCTACTCCACTACTGGAGGCTCACTGCCTCCTTACTCCCCTCAGAGCTTTGCTCGGATGTTATTTCAGGAACGTTCCTCTAACCACCTGGTGATTTAAATTTTCAACTCCATTCTCACCTCCAACTATATATGTTTTACTTATTTATTTGCATATTCCTTATTTATTCCCATTAGAAATAAGCTGTACAAGAAAAGAGATTTTTTTTGTTCGTTGCTCTATACTGGGGCCTTGAACCATGCTGAGCACAGTTCAGCATCATAGAAACACCAGATGAGTGAATGAAGACAACTTGCTACTTGTGACTACTATTCATTAAATATCTATTGAGTGCATCTGTGATTAGGTTCTATGCTAAGGACGTAATTATTTCCTATGCGCCTGAAGACAGTAGTAACTTGAGTGCAGGTTTATAACATAAAAGCATGTATTTGAATGAGATGAAGTCATTGAAGCTTGTCCTTTGGGATTCTAACAAATTCCTATTATTCACAGTTTTCTAGAAGTATGCCATCCACATGCTTCTAGTGGGAACCAGCAAGATGGCAATACCCAGTTCATAGCCTTTTAATTTCTTATAGCAAACTATCGAGGAGAAACAGGGCGTGTCTGGATATAGCTACACCCAAGAAGAGCTGGAAAGGGTGTCAGCACTGAAGAGTGAAGCTGATGAAATGAAAGGACGGACACTGGATGACATGTCGGAAATGGTGATTACACTTCCTTTCAGTCTAGGTTATTGTCTTTATTTGGTAGAAGGCAGGTGTGTGTGTTTAATTTTCAGTTAAATTCAAATTTTTACTTCTGCACAATATTTACTTTGCATTTCTTCACCTATTGTCATTAATATCTTGAACTTTTCATTCTAATAAGTTTTATTTAACTTAAACAGTATGCATTTTGTGGTTTTTGTGTATAGAAGTTATATACCATTAAATAAATATTTATGATAAAAACAGATTTTTCCCAAATCATACCATCCTACTTACTAGTAAAATTATTCCACTTTGTGTCTGTCCTTAGTATCTTTTCATGCTCAGATCTTTTCCCCAGCCAGAAGTAACACTACAGTTTCATCAGGCTTTATAACATTGAAATCATTCTCTATTTGTTGGTATTTTACAGACTACCCTGGGCATTGCCCATGAGCTTTCTAGATTTTACCAAAATCTAATTCCTAAAAAGATGAGAATTTAGTACAGAGGAGGCCTCCAGAACCCTGTTCATCCTACTGGTAGCTATTCTGACTGGCCATTGCTGTGCCATTCAGATTAGGGATTTGAGTATCACTCAATCCATACTTGTATATATTTTATATAACCAACCATAGTTATCTGCAGATACATAATTGTTTTATTCATTCAGTATTAGATTATAGACATTTTTCCCCTAATGGTTTACATTCTTTTTTAAAAAATATTTTTTTATTTATTTGGGGCAAAGAGAAAGAGGCAGACAAAGCAAAAGAGAGAATGGACACACCAGGGCCTCCTGCCGCTGCAAACAGATTCTAGACACATGCGCCAATTTGTGCATCTGGCCTTATGTGGTTACTGGGGAATCTAACTCAGACTTTAGGCTTTGTAAACAAGCATCTTAACCCCTGTGCCATCTCTTCTATCCTGGTTTACATTCTTGATATTGACATTTTGAATCATTAAGTGATATTCCATCTTGCTAAGGTATCAGAATTTACTAAATCCCTTTTACATTGTCTGTCAATGAAATAACGTATACTTTGTTGTTGCCTTTTTATTGCTTAGTTATAATACATAATGTTATATATGCAATACTTTCTCCTTTTGAATTTTGAAGTTTTTTAGATGTCATATCTTGCTTAAATGACAGGTTAAAAAACTGAATTCTCTGATAACAGAAAAGAAGTCAGCTCTAGGCCCAGTTATAAAAGAACTACGACAGTTGCGTCAGAAATATCAAGTAAGTAATTTGATTCTGTGGTATTTTTAGGGTTCTATCTTACTCAGATATACTAGACTACTCAATATTTCACTGGGTAATAATAGGAAGCAAACTGTTGTTATTACAGTGATGTGGTTCTCAAAAGAGAGTAATTCTGTGACCTACAAAAGATTTTGTTGAATTTATGCTATTCATTTTGTCATAAACTAGTGGGTGGTTGGGAGAAGGAAAAGAAGGAAGCTGGATTAAAATACAAAAAGGCAACCAGATGAGGTTTTTTTTTTTTTTTCCCCCTTTAAACCGTGGGCATGTGAGAGCTGAGAAAGTGAACATCCTTCTGTGGTTCAGTAAAAGCTCAAAGTGCCACAGACGGTGACACGTCAAACTTAGGTTGGTGAGCCTACTTAGCTGGGAGGCAAGGTGAGGAGCAAATTGTAAGACTGCATGGTGAGGACACAGTAACATTTCTTGGGTACTAATTCTAACCATTGCTTCAAAAAATGAATTTTCAGAAGGTAACTGCTCTCCGCACACCCAGATCCGTGGCCTCTGTCATTTGGCCTTAGCAGTTGCTACCTTATCGCTCTCTATAGTAATTTGGAAATCTGAGTGTGAGCTATGCTGCAGGTGCCTGAAACAATTGCTGCCCTAAATTTGTTTCCCATACTTACTCTACTTTAAAAAAAAAAACAGTCTTAAGAGCAATAAAAAAGAAGAAAAAGGGCTGGAGAGATTGCTCAGTGGTTAAGGCACTTGCCTCCAGTGCCTAAGGCCCCGGGTTCAATTCCCCAGGACCCATATAAGCTAGACCCACAAGGTGGTGGCCCTGGTGCTTGCTCTCTCTCTCTCTCTCTCTTTCTCTCTCTCTCTTTCTCTGTATCTCTCTGCTTGAAAATGAATAAATAAATAAAAATTTAAAAAGAAGAAGGAAAAAAAAGAAACAACAACAGAAAAATCTTTTCTAGCTGGATGTGGTGGTGAGCACCTTTAATCCCAGCACTAAGTAGGCAGAGGTAGGAGGATCTCCATGAGTTCGAGGCCATCCTGAGACTACATGGTAAATTCCAGGTCAGCCTGGACTAGAGCAAGACCTTGCCTCGAAAAACAAAACAAAACAAAAAAAGTCTTTCAGGATTTCAAAACAAATTTTTGGAGGTCAGAATGAACTTAACCCTGACTGATATATTTGTTTACATTTGGCTGCCAAGCTAATACTTTGCACTCTTTAAAAATTCTTTTGTTTTAGATCCAGTGTCCCTTAGATCTTGTTTTAGGTTTTGTTATGTAATACAATCTGAAAGGTTTATTCTTTTTTTTAATTAATAATTTATTTATTGAGAGAGAGAGAAAGGCAGACAGAGCAAGAGGATGAGCACACCAGGACCTCCAGCACTGCAGACACATGCACCACCTTGTGCATCTGGCTTTATGTGGGTACTGGGGAATCGAACTCAGGTCCTTCAGCTTTGCAGGCAAATGCCTTAACTGCTAAGCCATCTCTCCAGCCTCTGAAAGGTTCATTCTAATAGCCAAGTTAAGCCCATATTTACATATCGGTATGCAGACATGCTTGATCTTAGTGGTGTCATTGTATGTTTGACGTTTGTGTTCTCTTTCTCCCACCATGGTATATGTGTGCGTTCTGGCTTGTGGTTTTGTTTCAGCTATTCTGCCGTTAATCATACATTTCATTAGGTATTAATCAATCCTACTGAGAGATCACTACTAGTTTTAGTTTGTGTTAACTTTTTCCCTTCCTCTGCTCTGACACCATATTTTTAGTTGATTGTTACCTTTATGCTTTGAACACGCTCACATTGGCACCATTTGTTAGCTGTTGTAAAGGATCCCCTTTGACATTACCCCACGGATCCTAGCAATTTTTTAAAAATTAGAAAACCAGCTTATTTATTCTGTCTTTCACTTTCTTTTTCTCCTGCCTATACTTTGTTGAATCACTTTCTACTTTGTCAGGGCATGCAACGTTTACATTCTGTTCTCTTACCCCAGTTCCCATTCTGTTTTTAGCACCAGGTCTATAATTATAGATCCAGTGCTCCTTCCCCGTCCTGTCACTGCCCTCTGCCTCACTTCTCTTTGATTGTCTGTAACTTGTTCTCTAATTGAGACCTCAGAGATGGCTCAGAAGAGCAGTAGCTCCTTGTGAGTTCTTGCATGTTCCAGAGTTCGTTGCCTACATATTTCAACAAAAGTTTAGTAGAAGCATGCTTCTTTTCCTTGAGGATTTTTATTTATTTACAAGCAGAGAAGGAGAGAGAGAGAGAGAGAGAGAGAGAGAGAGAGAGAGAGAGAGAGAGAGAGAATGGGTATGCCAGAGCCTTTTGCCACTGCAAAGGAACTCCAGATGCACTTGCCACTTTGGCACTAAGGAATAAAACTTGGGCAATCAAGCTTTGTAAGCAAGTGCCTTTAACCTCTGAGCCATCTCTCCAACCTGGATTTTTAAAGTATAGCTGTGCAAGGGTTAAATGTGGCCGTAGAGGAGAGCCAAGGACAACTTCATTTTTAGTAACTTGATTATGTAAAGAATATGCACTTCCTAAGGACAGATCTGTTGTTTAAAACTTTTTGGTGAATGGAAGTTGTATTTAAGAAGGAAAAGTCTCATTGAAACCTTTTCAGATGGAAAGAGCTCTGGACGTGGATGGTGGTGATAGCTGCACAGTTGAGTGTTCTTAGTGTCACTTCAAAATAGAAAATGGGCCAGGAAGATGGCTCAGGGGGTAAAGTGCTTGCTTGCCCAAGTGTGACAGGTCCTGAGTTTGGTTCCCCAGAAACCACATACAGCTGGATATTGTTGCATGTCTGTAATCCCAGCACTCCTGTGGCAGGATGGGAGATAGAGACAAGAGTCCCAGGAAGCTCAGGCTAATTCACAGTGAACCACCCGGGCGAGGACTGACACTGAGGTTCTTCTCTGACCCCCATACTGCACTGTGCCCTGAACACACACACACACACACACACACACACACACACACACACACACACACACACAAAGAGAAGATTTAAAGATTCAAGAGGCTGGGGCAGGAGGATTGTGAGTTGTGGGGATTAAAGGTGTGTGTCACCATGTCTGACAAATTTTATGTTTTGTCTCTATGCTTTAACTCTCTTTGCTCCTGGTAATGCTTTTGGGTAGGAAGCTTGGTTGGTCTACCTGCTATTAAGGTCGAGTGGGCCAGATTTCTTTTCCTTTTAATATTTTTAAAATATTTTTTATATTTTATTTATTCATTTTCAAGCAGAAAGAGAGAGAGAGAGAGAGCACATCAGGGCTACCACCTTGTGGGTCTGGCTCATGTGGGTCCTGGGGAACTGAACCCGGGGCCTTAAGCACTGGAGGCAAGTACCTTAACCTCTGAGCCATCCCTCCAGCCCCCTTTTAATATTTTTTATTTATTGGCAAGCAGAGATACAGAGAGAAAGAGAGAGGAAAAGGGAGAAAGAAGACAGAGAATGGGTACCCCAGGGCCTTCAGCCCCTGCAAACAAACTCCAGACACATGTGCCATTTTGTACACCTGGCTTACCTGGGTCCTGGGGAATTGAACTTGGGTAGTTAGGCTCTGGAGGCAAGCACCTTAACCTCTGAGCCATCTCTCCAGCCCCAGATTATTTCTTACCTCTTGATACATCTTTTTCTTTCCTTTCAGCTTTCTATGTTCTGAGTTGTCTTGTACATGTCTCATCATTAGCATGGAGCTGGATTGTGTGGTGTGGCTCTGTGCAGCCGTTTTAAAGATCTGTGAATGGGTGATTTAGTCCCATTTTCACTTATTCTGACTATTAATATATTTGGATTTTTTCTGTCTTTGGTTTTTCAAGGTAGGGTCTCACTCTAGCCCAGGCTGACCTGGAATTCACTATGTAGTCTCAGGCTGGCCTCAAACTCACAGCAATCCTCCCAAGAGGTGTGCACCACCATACCTGGAGGATTTTCCTCTTGTATGTCCTATTTCCTGTACCTTTTCTTTGTTTAATTTGTTTAATTTCTTTTCTATCTTCTATTGTACAAGCCTATTTTTCCTTTCTCTTTTCTTCTTCATGTCCTTTTCTGACTTCTGCTTCGATTGTGATATAATTTCCTCTTAGTTTTTTAGCATAGATTCTTCACTAGTCAAAGTCTAAAAAAGTGTGGGCTGGAGAGATGGCTCAGCAGTTAAGGCACTTGCTTCCAGTGCCTAAGGCCCCGGGTTCAATTCCCCAGTACCCATATGGGCCAGACCCACAAGGTGGTGGCCCTGGTTCTCTCTCTTCTCTCTCTCTCTGTCTCTCTCTCTCTCTGTGTCTCTCTCTCTCTGCTTGAAAATGAATAAATAAAATATATTTTTTAAAAAGTCTAAAGCGAACCAGACATCTGGGTGTGTTGGCACTCAGGAGGCTGAGATAAGAGAATAGCTGTGACTACAAGGCTACAAAGTGAGTTCTAAGTCAGCCTGGGCTGGTGTGACCTCACCTTCATAAAACTGGGGCTGGAGAGATGGCTCAGCAGTTAAGGCACGTGCCTGCCTGCAAAGCCTATGCACCAGGGTTTGATTTCCCAGTACCCGTGTGAAGCCAAATGATGAAAGTGGTACATGTGTCTGGAGTTCCTTTGCAGAGGCTAGAGGCCTTGGTGTGCCATGTTCTCATTCTCTTTCTCTCTCTCTCTCTCTCTCTCTCTCTCTCTCTCTCTCTCTCTCTCTCTCTCTCTCCCCTTGAAAAAAATAAAATTATTTTTTAAAGCCAGGCATGGTGGCACACACCTTTAATCTCAACACTCAAAAGGTAGGAGGATTGCCGTGAGTTCGAGGCCACCCTGAGACTACACAGTGCATTCCAGGTCAGCCTGAGCTAGAGCGAGACCCCACCTCAAAAAACCAAAAAAAAATTTTTTAACTTATTTATTGTTAATAATTAGATACATTGTATGGGCAAAATATTTTTTTAAAAAATAATAAAGTAAATCAGCAACTTTCAGCAATACAGGAACTTTAGAATAATTGAACACTGCTGCTGTACATATGTGTTGTTAGCCTCTGGGATTTCCTTTCCCTGACATTTCTACATCTCTAAAAGTAACTTTCCTAGTCATTTCCTGTTTAGTTAGTAGTTCTCACCATTGCTGCTTGGACTTTACTTTCCCTGCCTTGTACATCATCTAATTTCCTCCTTAGAATTCAATTGCTTTTTTTTTTTTTTTTTTTTTGTGAGACAGGGTCTCTTGTATACCAGGCTGGTCTCAAAGTCACTGTGTAGCTGAGGATGACCTTGAGCTTCTGATCCTCCAGCCTCCACCTTGAGTGCTGATATTACAGGCATGTGCCACCATGCCCAAAGTGTTTTGTCTCTTGAATCCTGGCAGCCAGGGTACAGAGTATGTCCCTCATTATGGTTTTACAGTTTTTCTGACTGGTGTTTTGTTATTTTATTTATTTGCATATGTGTGTGGCCACACTGGGCCTCTTGCCTCTGCAAACAAATACCAGACACTCATCTGGCTTTTGTAGGCAGCTTGGGAATTAAACCCTGGACCAATAAGCTTTGCAAGCAAACACCTTCAACTGCTGAACCATCTTCCCAGCCCCTGACTACTGTTTTAGAGTTGTCATAATCTGGGAGCAAATTTTGAGCTTATGTCTCAGTTTGGGAATTCCTAGAGTATATAAATAGGGAAATCTAAACCTCAAAACTGCTAGAGTCCAAACCTCTTTTTTTTTTTTTTCCACAACTTCCTAAGTGCTTTCTGATGGATTTGACCACCAGACTCACAGGCCAAAAAAGTTCTCATCACCTCTATCCACTTCATCTCATTGTGAGGCCCCATAGCTTCCTATATATACAGCAGCTGTACCCCATTCTCACACTTAGGTAATGGACAGCTGTTCCCCTGAAAGCCATAGGTATCCAAAGCCACAGCTCCCTTTCTCCACAATTTTTATACTGTTGTGGTCACCTGAACCCTTAGTAGTCCTACATATTATTGAGACTATGCTGTGTGACATTAAGGTCGTTCTCAGGCTACTATTAATATTAACCCTTTATTCCCAAATTCCTAGGTTGAAAGCAGTTTGGATTTCTATCTTCCCACTCTGCACCGGCCTTGGCTGGGGGAGGGGAGACTTGGTTCCCCATCTCCTTTCCCCAGGGAACCACTCCAATCCTTTGTGACTAGCCCTGATGATTCTTCTTACTTCCTTGAGAATTCAACTCAGTTCTGGATTTAAAAGGATGTTTGCTTTCCCTTATCAACCATTTGCAGATATGTTTAGCATTTCTAAGTATTTAGAGCAGATTTTCAGATGATCTCATTAAAAATATTACATTAAAATAAACTTTGAAACTACCAAAATAGCCTGAATTCAAATTCCAACTACACCCCTTTTCAGCAATATAATCTTTGGCAAAGTACCTAGCCTTCCTGAAGGTTCTCCAAGCATTGTATGGAGGTAGTGATACCTCCTTCGGGACATTGTTGTGAGATTTAATCATTGTCAAGGGCCCAGTTCAAATCACAAAGTTCTTCTAAATGAGACCCTGCCAAAGTCTTCATCCACCTCTCCTACTTCCCAAACCCACTCCAACATAATGGACTCCTTGTATGTTGTTGCTTAATTGTTCCTGTTCTCTTTTGCTTCCAGTCCTCCATACACAGTGTTCCTTTTTTTAAAAACGCCCATTTCCTCTTGTTCCCCTTTCCTCTAACCATTCTTACTAATCCTTCATGTTCACTTTAGATTATCAGTTTCTCCAGGAAGTTGTACCCACTGCCCACGCCTGGATTAGGTCTGTGAGAGTCCTGTGTGCTCCTGTCCACGCTGAAGCTCTCAGCAGCCTGTGTATCTCTGAATGTTACTTGAGGGGAATGCTGTACCCCTAGCTTCTAAGAAAGAGCCTGGCACATAGCTCAGTACATGGTAGTATTATTCCTAATCAGCATCTCCATCTGTCATAATTCTCAAATGTCCAATTATTATATAAATAACCCTTAAGTATACCAAGAAGCTTAGAGTTAAGTTACAAGACTGACAAGGGCATGCGTTGTTTCAGAGCCACATTTTATGTCTTTGTTTTTCCCTTAATCGTTTACCCTTTTCATCCTAGGAACTAACCCAGGAATTTGATGAAAAGAAATCCCAGTATGATAGCTGTGCAGCAGGCCTTGAAAGCAATCGGTCCAAATTAGAACAGGTAAGGAGAGGGTTTTTATGATGCTGATCTAACAAGAACTGCCGTTGTAACCAAAACAAAAAAAAAAAAAAA